>JAUIMM010000200.1:8690000-8982500 GCA_031769625.1 Taudactylus pleione | reverse complement strand
CTGAATCGACTGTTTGACGGACTGCTCCATCAAGCATGTAAATGCCTTAATGTTAGGATTAGTGGATACAGGGTCATAAGTACTTCGTTTCTTAAATGTATTGTCTCGTTTATCTGATTTGGAGTCTTTATATTTTTCAATCAATCTGAGTTTACGGGCAGTACTATAATTATCGATGTTCCACCTCAAACTATCGAATCTACAAGTGGGTATGAATGTTAACCCTTTTGAAAGTACTCTTTCTTGTTCTAAAGTAAGGGTTATGGATGAAATGTTTATGATTTTATCCGAGGATTCTTGGGGGGTTTTCTGATATTTTTTGGGGTGGCCCCTTCTCGGATGGGGTCTCCTGTGTTTGTTTGTAACATATCTATTTGTGACCTTGTTGTAACACGAGAAAAAGGTTGATACCTACCAACCTGTGTATCCGATATTTCTCTATCTGAGGAAGAAGCTGTCGAATATTGATCATATTGGCCAACACCTCGTCTTTGGCGCAAATTCCTAAATCTACGTGGGGAGGCTTCGATACCTACTAACCATCCATAGACTCTATGTTCTTTATAATCTTTCTCTACTTTATCAAGTTTGTTCCTCTTGAAATTAATCAAATCAGTCTTATATCGATCAACTTGTATTTTCAGTTTAGACAACCAATCCTCAGTTTTATCTGACTGTAAAATGATTTCTGTTTCTGTACGTACCAATCCCAAGTCATTTCTTATTTTTTTAAGTTCTGAACCCACCTCCTCGATCACTAACAGTAAGAGATCGAGAGAACATTTGTTTAGAATCCCACACCATCGGCTGCAAAAGATGGGGTTATTGCGGCCGATGGTTGGGACATTCTTTATACGGAAACCCCGTGGTATTTGTTTCTTTCGATAATAATCGGACAAAAATTGTCCGTGTAATAATAAATCTGTTTCTCGCTTTTCCAGATTTAAAAGTTTGTGGTAAACATCGATTGCTTTCTCCCCAGGTATGGTTCTAAAATCAGATACATCAAATAAGACTCGTTCAGCCTCCTCATCGGTAAATGATATCTGATTATACTCAGCATCTGCAAGGAACTCCGAATTCACCAAGCTATCCATATAGAAATCAAGCACAAATATCACTTAAATAATCTAAATGACTGTGTTTTAGCAACAAATCCAGGACATGTTTAAGCCAAAAAAATCAAGGCAAAAAAATAATAATAGTAATAATAATAAAAAAACATCAAAGAAAATATAAAAAAAATAGAAAAAATCAACATCCAAACATGTGATCCACTAAATATCCATAGGTGTTGTATCCTCAGGTATCCAATATGTCCATAGTATTCTGAGCAGACAAGTCCATAAAACTCCAAATGATATTTTGAGAGTGCAGGAAAAATCTATCATGTATGAAATTATAACACATGAAATACATATACTCATGCAGTTTCCGCACACACTTAGTCAATCTAATTTGCTGGGGTGTAACACCAATCCTTGATCCGGGATAACTCCACAAGAACAAAACATATACAATATCTTATAGGGGTGCACTCACCAGACTGATGCAGTAATTTTCAAAACAAGATTGCTTTATTCCATCATGCACATAGAATCCGATGTTTCGGTCCTCATTCGGACCTTTGTCAAGGTACAATAACCATGATACATCATGCCTATAAATACCTACATACCCACCACTCTAATAACAAGTAAAACCTGACATGGATAAATACATACATTGAACATAAAACAAACATATATAAAAATGACTTGCATAGATGATATTCCGGTGTCCAGGTATTAGATTAGCTGTTATCCCACAACGCGGGAACCAATTCCCCGTCAGGTGTCATCTCTGAGATACAAATCAGCGCTGTGAGCCGGGCAGTCACATATCTCAGCTACCACACGCTGTGCTAGACGCGCACACATGACGTCATCATAGATCGCCATACGCGTGGCTGCATCACATGTCTCTTACAGCCATACTTCCTGGTATACAACACCAGGTTGCCAAGCAACTTCTAATGCAGTCACATGGGGCGCACATGATCCCATGTAAACAGCGAAAGTGATTAACCAATATATTCTATGCAGGCCTGATATGATAGATCAAAATGCATCAATATCATTTCAGACAATGGGTTAATGTAGATCACATCAATACATATTCTAACATATATAAACATTAACATGAAAAGACAAGTATTTTATATCCACTATCGCTCTAGTGATTATCAACATCGATGGTTCAGTGTATCACAGATCTCAAAAAGAAAAAATGAAAAAATAGGAAAAATATTTATAAAAAAATAAAAAAGTAAGAAAAAATGTTTTTCTATGCAACGATGAATCTTGAGAAAACATTCAGAGTGCACCCCTTATAAAAAGATATTGTAATGTATTGATTCATTGAGTCCTCTGGGCCAAATCGTGTCTAGTTTCTCAATCCACATTGCTTCTCTTCTCAAGAGGATTTTGGCCCTATCACCACCTCTCTGTAAGGGCGGAATCCTATCGATAACCATACATCGAAGGGAAGCCAATTGGTGCCTGTGTTGTAAAAAATGACGAGCCACTGGTTTATCAGAATTTCCCGTGTTTAAAGCCAACCATATTGATGAACGATGGTTGGCAATACGTTCACGGAATGGTCGAATAGTTTTGCCTACATACATTAATGAACACGGACATATAAGTAAATAAATCACAAAATCAGACATACAAGATAGACGTGTCTGATTTCAATTTTTTGTCCATTATGTGGATGTGAGAAATAGGTCCCAACGTTCATGCTTCGACAAGTGGTGCAATTTAAACATCTAAAGCACCCTCTTTTAGATGTAGATAGCCACCCTTCGTCAGTGTTCTTCATTGACATATTTGGGCTCATCAGGATATCTCTCAAGTTCGACCCTCTATGATAGGCAATTAGTGGTTTCTTAGGCAAGGCTTTCCCCAATGATGGATCCGATTTCACCACCTCACAGTATTTTTTAATCGCCGAGCGTGTGGCATAGCTTCCTGTGTCAAAAGTGGTGAGGAACACAAAGTTCTCTGAATCTTCCTTACTTATGGAAGGTCTTTTTTGTGAAATTTTTTAATCGCCAAGCGTGTGGCATAGCACATCTATGCAAGTCATTTTTAGATATGTTTGTTTTATGTTCAATGTATGTATTTGTCCATGTCAGGTTTTACTTGTTATTTGAGTGGTGGGTATGTAGGTATTTATAGGCATGATGTATCATGGTTATTGTACCTTGACAAAGGTCCGAATGAGGACCGAAACATCGGATTCTATGTGCATGATGGAATAAAGCAATCTTGTTTTGAAAATTATTGCATCAGTCTGGTGAGTGCACCCCTATAAGATATTGTATATGTTTTGTTCTTGTGGAGTTATCCCGGATCAAGGATTGGTGTTACACCCCAGCAAATTAGATTGACTAAGTGTGTGCGGAAACTGCATGAGTATATGTATTTCATGTGTTATAATTTCACACATGATAGATTTTTCCTGCACCCTCAAAATATCATTTGGAGTTTTATGGACTTGTCTGCTCAGAATACTATGGACATATTGGATACCTGAGGATACAACACCTATGGATATTTAGTGGATCACATGTTTGGATGTTGATTTTTTCTATTTTTTTGATATTTTCTTTGATGTTTTTTTATTATTATTACTATTATTATTTTTTTGCCTTGATTTTTTTGGCTTAAACATGTCCTGGATTTGTTGCTAAAACACAGTCATTTAGATTATTTAAGTGATATTTGTGCTTGATTTCTATATGGATAGCTTGGTGAATTCGGAGTTACTTGCAGATGCTGAGTATAATCAGATATCATTTACCGATGAGGAGGCTGAACGAGTCTTATTTGATGTATCTGATTTTAGAACCATACCTGGGGAGAAAGCAATCGATGTTTACCACAAACTTTTAAATCTGGAAAAGCGAGAAACAGATTTATTATTACACGGACAATTTTTGTCCGATTATTATCGAAAGAAACAAATACCACGGGGTTTCCGTATAAAGAATGTCCCAACCATCGGCCGCAATAACCCATTCTTTTGCAGCCGATGGTGTGGGATTCTAAACAAATATTCTCTCGATCTCTTACTGTTAGTGATCGAGGAGGTGGGTTCAGAACTTAAAAAAATAAGAAATGACTTGGGATTGGTACGTACAGAAACAGAAATCATTTTACAGTCAGATAAAACTGAGGATTGGTTGTCTAAACTGAAAATACAAGTTGATCGATATAAGACTGATTTGATTAATTTCAAGAGGAACAAACTTGATAAAGTAGAGAAAGATTATAAAGAACATAGAGTCTATGGATGGTTAGTAGGTATCAAAGCCTCCCAACATAGATTTAGGAATTTGCGCCAAAGACGAGGTGTTGGCCAATATGATCAATATTCGACAGCTTCTTCCTCAGATAGAGAAATATCGGATACACAGGTTGGTAGGTATCAACCTTTTTCTCGTGTTACAACAAGGTCACAAATAGATATGTTACAAACAAACACAGGAGACCCCATCCGAGAAGGGGCCACCCCAAAAAATATCAGAAAACCCCCCAAGAATCCTCGGATAAAATCATAAACATTTAAACTATAACCCTTACTTTAGAACAAGAAAGAGTACTTTCAAAAGGGTTAACATTCATACCCACTTGTAGATTCGATAGTTTGAGGTGGAACATCGATAATTATAGTACTGCCCGTAAACTCAGATTGATTGAAAAATATAAAGACTCCAAATCAGATAAACGAGACAATACATTTAAGAAACGAAGTACTTATGACCCTGTATCCACTAATCCTAACATTAAGGCATTTACATGCTTGATGGAGCAGTCCGTCAAACAGTCGATTCAGAATAATAAGATGTTTAGGTATAATCTCACCAGGTTGGAGAGGGAAGCTTTAAGACAACTGAGGGAGAGCAAGTTGATTACTATAAGACCAGCTGACAAGGGGGGAGCTGTGGTGGTCCAGGACACTTGTTCCTATAACGAGGAGATTTTGAATCAGTTATCTGATATTAATACATATAGAGCCTTGGATACTGATCCCACTATGTTGTTTAAGAATAGGCTAGACACAGAGTTGAAGAGCCCCTTTGGTCAGGGGTGGATCTCAGAAATTGTTTGTGACTATTCGCGCACTGAATTCCCTATCTGCCCCATATTATACACACTGCCCAAGGTGCATAAGTGTATACAGAGACCTCCGGGATGACCGATCATTTCGGCCCGGGGCTCCCTGCTCCAACCTGTGGCTCGTTTTCTAGATACATTTTTGCAACCCTGTGTAAATCGTATACAGAGCTATATTAAAGATACTGGAGACTTTATTAAACATCTTAAATCCCTGGTTATTGATGTAGACACACATCTCTTGGTGACGATGGATGTGTCTTCCTTATATACTGTCGTTCCCCATAATGAGGGGATTCAAGCTGTTAAAAGGTTCTGGAACAATACCACCATGGCTTACCACCAATTGAATTTTTGTTGGAGTTATTGTATTTGACACTCACCTGTAATTATTTTTGATTTGGTGATCGATGTTAACTTCAAACATCGGGTACGGCTATGGGGAGCAACATCGCCCCAGCTTATGCAAATATTTATATGGATGATTATGAGAAACGATATATATACCCGATGTTTGGAGGTAAAATTGTGCACTATAGACGTTTTATTGATGATGTTTTCCTGCTATGGCGGGGTGATGAGGCATCAGTTGTGGATATGGTGAATAGTCTCAATCAATTGGAGACTCCAATTCATTTTACCATGCAATGTAATAGTCATCAGATTGATTTTCTAGATGTGACTGTGTTTGCGACAAATTCAGGGTATGGACATCGATTGTTCAGGAAAATCACAGATCGGAACACACTTCTTGATTACAATAGTTATCATCCGAAACCTTTAAAAGAGAGTCTTCCGATTTCGCAATTTGTTAAGGTTATGCGGAATAATTCCGATAAAGAGACTATGGAGTTTCAACTTGTGGAAATGCAACAGCGATTCTTGGAGAGAGGATACCATCCAGAAGTTGTGAAGAGATGTCTTGATAGAGCACATCATCTTTTTTCACAAAAAAGACCTTCCATAAGTAAGGAAGATTCAGAGAACTTTGTGTTCCTCACCACTTTTGACACAGGAAGCTATGCCACACGCTCGGCGATTAAATAATACTGGGAGGTGGAGAAATCGGATCCATCATTGGGGAAAGCCTTGCCTAAGAAACCACTAATTGCCTATCGTAGAGGGTCGAACTTGAGAGATATCCTGATGCGCCCAAATATGTCAATGAAGAACACTGACGAAGGGTGGCTATCTACATCTAAAAGAGGGTGCTTTAGATGTTTAAATTGCACCACTTGTCGAAGCATGAACGTTGGGACCTATTTCTCACATCCACATAATGGACAAAAAATTGAAGCAGACACCGTCTATCTTGTATGTCTGATTTTGTGATTTATTTACTTATATGTCCGTGTTCATTAATGTATGTAGGCAAAACTATTCGACCATTCCGTGAACGTTTTGCCAACCATCGTTCATCAATATGGTTGGCTTTAAACACGGGAAATTCTGATAAACCAGTGGCTCGTCATTTTTTACAACACAGGCACCAATTGGCTTCCCTTCGATGTATGGTTATCGATAGGATTCCGCCCTTACAGAGAGGTGGTGATAGGGCCAAAACCCTCTTGAGAAGAGAAGCAATGTGGATTGAGAAACTAGACACGATTTGGCCCAGAGGACTCAATGAATCAATACATTACAATATCTTTTTATAAGGGGTGCACTCTGAATGTTTTCTCAAGATTCATCGTTGCATAGAAAAACATTTTTTCTTACTTTTTTATTTTTTTATAAATATTTTTCCTATTTTTTCTTTTTGAGATCTGTGATACACTGAACCATCGATGTTGATAATCACTAGAGCGATAGTGGATATAAAATACTTGTCTTTTCATGTTAATGTTTATATATGTTAGAATATGTATTGATGTGATCTACATTAACCCATTGTCTGAAATGATATTGATGCATTTTGATCTATCATATCAGGCCTGCATAGAATATATTGGTTAATCACTTTCGCTGTTTACATGGGATTATGTGCGCCCCATGTGACTGCATTAGAAGTAGCTTGGCAACCTGGTGTTGTATACCAGGAAGTATGGCTGTAAGAGACATGTGATGCAGCCGCGTGTATGGCGATCTATGATGACGTCATGTGTGCGCGTCTAGCACAGCGTGTGGTAGCCGAGATATGTGACTGCCCGGCTCACAGCGCTGATTTGTATCTCAGAGATGACACCTGACGGGGAATTGGTTCCCGCGTTGTGGGATAACAGCTAATCTAATACCTGGACACCGGAATATCATCTATGCAAGTCATTTTTATATATGTTTGTTTTATGTTCAATGTATGTATTTATCCATGTCAGGTTTTACTTGTTATTAGAGTGGTGGGTATGTAGGTATTTATAGGCATGATGTATCATGGTTATTGTACCTTGACAAAGGTCCGAATGAGGACCGAAACGTCGGATTCTATGTGCATGATGGAATAAAGCAATCTTGTTTTGAAAATTATTGCATCAGTCTGGTGAGTGCACCCCTATAAGATATTGTATATATATATATATATAAATATATATATATATATATATATATAAAAGCAAATATATATACATATAGAGGGGCCCCCACAATTTTATTGCCCACAGACCTTAATTCGGCCCTGCGGGCAGCGTTACCGCTTCTACTGAGCACGCCGGCAGCCACCCTTCCTTCAGTCACCCCACTTCCGACCCAGCTGCCGCGATCGAAGCTCAGTGTTAAGCCTACAGACCTAAACAAAAATGGCCAATGGGGGAGCTGCTGCGCACGCCCAGCCACTGCAGCTCACCCATAAGCCTTTGCGGAGCCTGTCAGTCACTACTGACGGCTCCACCTCCATGCTGTCTGTGGTCTGCCTCAGTGCCTCCAGGATCATCTCTGTACCATGCACGGCACACTGGCACTGTCTCCAACAACAAGAAGCTGGCATACAGAGTACACAGACGGCACAGTAGCAACCTGCACACCGACAGCCTGTGACTATGACAGTCAGTAAGTAAACAGTTTTATTTATACCTAACATATGTCTGCCTGCCTGAATATATATATATATATATATACATATATACACACACACCTAAAGTGCCGCCCATTCACTTGCTATATACTATGTGTGTATATATATATATATATATATATATTATCACTACGATGATAGGTGTATTATTGGAGTGACACAGGAGTGTTGCTGAAAGTAGGTGCGTGCAGACATGCTGAATCACACACGTTGGAGGCCATACTTGATGGATAATCTGCACCTAGCAGATGACGCATCTGATGGTAATGTCTAAAGACAAAAGTGGGTGTTTCAGCCCTTGCACATTTGGATGCACGGCTGTGCACCATGCAAGGGGTTAGTAGTAGCTGCAACTGCATCCAATTTAAAATCAGGCTCTATAAGGAGGACGTATCGTATTCCCTCAACAGACTCCGCCGTTTTAACAGAGCCCGCCCCCATCAGGGCTGCTTCCAAAAATTTCCCGGGCTGGTTTTCCATCCCAATCCGCCCCTGATGGTGCTCCAGCCAATCAGCTCCTAACTCTCATCTGTTTGAAAAATGACAGTTGGGAGCTGATTGGCTGGAGCACCATTTATCAAAACTCATTGCATATGGTAAAACTCATTGAGAAATGAGGCCCTTATGGGGAGATGTACTAAGCTCTGGAAAGTGATAAGTTAGTGATAAACGACCAGCCACTCAGCTCCTAACTGTCATGTTACAGGCTGTGTTTGAAAAATGACAGTTAGGAGCTGACTGGTTGGTAGTTTATCACTTTCCAATTTATAACTTTCCAAGGAGGCTTCCAGTTGTACAACTATGGGTTCATATATTAAGACTTGTGTCCATTACCCCTTTTTCACCAAAAATCATGGGTCTGACCTGGAATTTGTAACACGGTTCAAAGCCGTGTCAGACCCGGGTCGACGCCATTCACACTGGGTACAGTGTCGGCGCTTGGCGATGATGTCATCACCAAGTGCCAAAAACTCCAGCTCTCCCGTGAACGCCGGAGCAGGCTGACGACCAGGGGGGTGGTGGCTGTCATTCGGGAGGCTGCCTGTCAGCTGTCACCGGCAGGGAGAGATTACACCTCCCGTATGAAGCAGGGATGGGGTAAAAACCGGAACAGTCCAGACCATACAGGGAGGCTGTAATCTCTTCCCGGTGACAGCTGTCACTCAGACAGCCTCCCGAATGACAGCCAATCATCATGTGGGAAACAGTTCCCGCTTAGGAAGACCCGGGGACCTTGTCCCCACTGAGCCTGACCAGGATTTCTTCAAATATATTTTATTATATTTAGTTCCTGATATTGGCTAAATCCATTGGATTCCTTCTGGGATTATACTAACATTGTATCTGTTCACTGTATATATGGATTGCTACAACATTTCCATTAACATACTGCTGTTAATCACGGATTCTAGTTGTCCGGATTATATGGTTGTTTATTAAAGAGCATTTGACTGTGTATATGGACTAATAATATACTGCCATTAACACGCTGCTGCTATTTATCTATGCACCATCCAAACTGTTGGATTCTAGTCGAACTGCATTAACTTGTTTCATTACACGCATGAATCTTGTTTGCAAACACGATTATAAATGGAGCAAACTCAGGCCAAAATAGAAGTTTCACATAGACCCCTCTCCTTAACAGCATGTTCAGAAGCAGTGACGCCCCTACCTGCTGATGCACCCGGTGCAGGTGGGGGTGGGCACAGTATAGCAGTGCGCGTCCTGGGAAAAGGGGTGTGGCTTCATTACAAGGGGCGTGGCCTCGCAGCTGGGGGGGCTACACACCCGAACCCCCGGGTTTTAGTCTCTACAGGGGGTCCCGTAGGTGCGGGCTGCCACCAGGGACCAAAAGATCAGATGCCTTGAAAAAGGGACCTAGAAGTCCCGAAACGCGTTGGCAGCTAGGAGGAATAGTGCTGTTGACACCAGATCGTGAGAAGGAATGGGCCTACAGAATTGAGGATATCCGGTTTACCTCTCTGTCATTAACACCAAGGCCCAAACTCTCTACTCTCTGGTAAAGCAGCCGTCTGGCAATTTAAAGCCTTTCTGAAGTGTATATGATTGTATTCTCAATGTGATATATGTATGGCCATCTGGCCACATATGTGATTATATTTTAATTAGGGATGTGCAGGCTCGGTTCTACTCGGTTCCGTTCGGTTCTTTTTACCGGATCTTATTGGGTTTCAGCTGTCACGAGTTTTGGATAGCCAATAAGATTCGGTAAAAAGAACCGAACGGAACCGAGTAGAACCGAGCCTGCACATCCCTAATTTTAATACGTTGTTTTTATTAATATGTCAGTAAATAGTGTATGCTTTACTATACTTTATTGATAGGCATATGTAAACTACCAGACATATATACCTAACGACCGATGCTGCGTCTTTGTACGTCATTGCTTGGATTTGCAAAGGTGCCTGTGGCCGCCTCAATACAAATCCCGGTGTCTACGACATTTGCATATTTTCGCACAGCCACTGCATATAAATTCGCAGCTGCACTAGCATTAACGTCCAGCTCTGAATCATGCCTGAAATCTTTACCTCAGTGTGCTTACTCTCATGAAACTTCCATCCCATTAAGTATGTGCATTTGTCAGGCCTGGTGGGAATAGACACCTGTTGCCCTTGGAACTCAATATAAAGGAAGGAATGTGTAGAATTAATAGTCTACATGTCACATGCAAGAACCGGTTTCTCTTCTTAAAAATAAAAAAAGGTCTACTAGTAACGCAATCATCAAATAAAGGATGATACAACATTCAGGGAACCTCATGCCTCGAGGCTCTCATTACAATTTGTTATATATTCAGTGTGGCATAAGTTACATCACTGTCGCTATCCATTTAGCAATCATTAAAAGCAGGATAGGGCAGGGACTGAAGGAATCAGTACAATGGCATAGGAGGTCCTGATTCTGATTCAGACGGATCTCTCTGCACAGGTGCAAACAGCGAGTTTTGTACATAGTGCATGCGCGGATTACGCTTTTGCTTATGTCCGACCTATTCTGAGTTGGCCGGATCTGTGTTGGGTGTGGTATAAAAGATAGACAGTTAAAAGGTCACCAATGTCTAGATAGGCACCAGATGTTAGACAGGCAATAGTTCGACAGGGTCAAAAGGTCGACAGGGACAAAAAAGTTGACACACTAAAGGTCAACATGGAAGAAGGTCTACAGGTCAAATGGTCAACAGGGTCAAAAGGTGGACACGAAAATGGTCGACACATATTTTTTGGTTTTCTAACCCTAATCTTCACCCTAACCCTACTCTTGGTGTCTAACCCTAACCCTCCATCCTGGTGCCTAACCCTAACCGTCAGGGTAGGTGTCTGACCCTAACCGTCCCTTCTAGTGTCTAACCTAACCCACCGGTAAGTGCCTAACCCTCCCTCCTGGTGCCAAAACCTAACCTTCAGGGTAGGTGTCTAACCCTAACCGTCCCTTCTAGTGCCTAACCTAACCCTCCTGTCCGGTAAGTGCCTAACCCTCCCTCCTGGTGCCTAACCCTAACCATCAGGGTGAGTACCTAACCCTAACCCTCCAGTAAGTGCCTAATCCTAACCCTAGACCTAACCCTAAAAAAAATCATGTGTTGACAATTTGTGTATCGACCATTTTCATATCAACCTGTTGACCGTTTGTACCCATCGACCTTTTCCCATGTCGACCTTTTGTCCATGTCGACCTATTGCCTATCTAACATCTGGTGTCTATCTAGACATTGTTGACCTTTTAACTGTCTGTCTATAGTCCAGATAACATCTGTGTTTCGGGGGTGGAAACTGGATGGTGACATTATGTAACCACAGCCAGGTAGGCACAGAGGCAGCATGGCGGGTTAAAAGGAGGGCTTTGCAAGGGGCGTGGTCACACAATCGTGTCATCATCTGGACCGCCCACTTGTGCTCTGTAAGTGTGCAGTCGTAGGGGGGGAGGGTTCGAGAATGTGAAGGGGGGTTCGGATGGGTGCAGGAGGGAGGTGTGGGAGAATTTCCCACTTTTCCTGGTGGCTAGGAGTGCCATCTGATTTTCGGGAGCCTCCCGGCCATTCCAGGAGTGTAGGCAAGTATGATTCTATTGCAAGTGAAGATGTGACTGAGAGGCGTATGACTTGGAATCACTGGTAGAAGGGTGCGCTTGGCCACGGAGCATGCAGAGTGCTAACAATCACAAGATCCATCCACAACAGAGGCTTATGTGAAACTCTGCAAGAGTAAGTACACACACTAGCATTCCTTGTGTATTATACTGGTATACACTTATGCAAATACACAGATATACATGAGATTCCTTGCAGAGTTAGGAAACAGTGAGGAATGTGTTCCTGTTCCATAGTCCTATCACCATACACTCAGCTACTGTATTTTTGTTTCTTTAGTCTGAGCCTTACAAAAAGCAAATACATTTTCCCAAGCTTTCTGCTAGACTAGAGATTTGCTGATACAGGAAAATTCACAGTCAGGGGCTTCAGTAGGGAGAGAAGTGCTATTGCAGCTGAATAAAAAGTCCCATGAATGTTTAATATGCCAGACACAAATATGTATGATAAGCATTGTCATTTGTAGACAATACATCCAGGGAAGGATTAACAATGAGGCGGCTGCAGCTCCAAGCCTCCCATTGAAAATAGGCCCACATGATACACTGACCCCAGTGCACCCAGGAAAAAATAAATAAAAAAAATTCTGTCATCACCAAAAGCCCTGCTCACTCACCTCAAGGCCGCCAGAAGGTTAGCTCATTCTCACCCTCATCCCCTCCCCTCAGCTGGTCAACCCAAAGCCCCACCCACCCCCGGGCAATCAAAGCTCCGCCCCCTGTACAGTCCTTCTTCTCTAAAGCTGTGTCCCCAAGTTGCCTAGCTCAGGAGGGAAGGCAGCCCAGCATGTCCAGATCAAATTTCCACAGGCCACTGTTATGTCTGGCCCCTGTGCACTTAGAAGTAATACAAAAATGTTCTATTGCTTGACAAAAGTGCAATAAAGTGCTGAAATGTTGATAAAGTACCTAAGTGGTGTGTATACTTTTTTCAAGTACGGAGTGCTGCCGATGATCTACTTCTATGTGTAAAGCCAGCTGCTAGCTATATATATATATATATATTAGGGGTGAGCGGGTTCGGATTTCTGAAATCCGAACCCCCCCGAGCCCCCCCGATCCGAGTCCGATCCGAATCAGGCTCGACTTTTCCCGCCTGACTCGGATCTGAAATCGAGGCAAAACGTCATCATCCCGCCTTCCGAGTCTCGCGGGTTTTGGATCCTATATAAGGTACCCACGTCGGCGCCATTTTCTCACTCGGCTGTGGACAGTGAAGAGGGAGGGTGGGAGTTAGGGCTGTGTAGTGTAGTGTAGTGTAGTGCTGCTGTTGTCCACTACTTCAAAGTCCATAGGGGCTGGCTGTGTTGTGCTGTGCTGCTGTTGTTAATAGGGGCTGTGTCCACTACTTCAAAGTCCATAGGGGCTGGCTGGACTGTGTTGTGCAGTCAGTTCTCCATAGGGGCTGTGTCCACTCCAAAGTCCTGTGCAGTGTCCCAGTCCTAAAGGAGTGCTGCAGTGTTGTCCAGGGGGTGCTCTGTCCATCAGGGGTGCTCCCCCCAAGTGCTAAAAAAATAATATATTTTCTGTGTTTGTGAATTGTGTGCGCAGTAGCCGCACATGCATCAACAAAGTAGTGCCAAGCGTGCGCCTGTGTCATAAGTAAAGGGCCGGCTGGCTTGACCGTTAAGGGTGCTGTAACCCCCGAAAGTACACTCCAGTCCAAACCAAAAAAAAAATTATTTTCTGTGTTTGTGAATTGTGTGCGCAGTAGCCGCACGTGCATCAACAAAGTAGTGCCAAGCGTGCGCCTGTGTCATAAGTAAAGGGCCGGCTGGCTTGACCGTTAAGGGTGCTGTAACCCCCGAAAGTACACTCCAGTCCAAACCAAAAAAAAAATTATTTTCTGTGTTTGTGAATTGTGTGCGCAGTAGCCGCACGTGCATCAACAAAGTAGTGCCAAGCGTGCGCCTGTGTCATAAGTAAAGGGCCGGCTGGCTTGACCGTTAAGGGTGCTGTAACCCCCGAAAGTACACTCCAGTCCAAACCAAAAAAAAAATTATTTTCTGTGTTTGTGAATTGTGTGCGCAGTAGCCGCACGTGCATCAACAAAGTAGTGCCAAGCGTGCGCCTGTGTCATAAGTAAAGGGCCGGCTGGCTTGACCGTTAAGGGTGCTGTAACCCCCGAAAGTACACTCCAGTCCAAACCAAAAAAAAAATTATTTTCTGTGTTTGTGAATTGTGTGCGCAGTAGCCGCACGTGCATCAACAAAGTAGTGCCAAGCGTGCGCCTGTATCATAAGTAAAGGGCCGGCTGGCTTGACCGTTAAAGGGTGCTGTAACCCCCAAAGTACACTCCAGTCCAAACCAAAAAAAAAATTATTTTCTGTGTTTGTGAATTGTGTGCGCAGTAGCCGCACGTGCATCAACAAAGTAGTGCCAAGCGTGCGCCTGTGTCATAAGTAAAGGGCCAGCTGGCTTGACCGTTAAAGGGTGCTGTAACCCCCGAAAGTACACTCCAGTCCAAACCAAAAAAAAATTATTTTCTGTGTTTGTGAATTGTGTGCGCAGTAGCCGCACGTGCATCAACAAAGTAGTGCCAAGCGTGCGCCTGTGTCATAAGTAAAGGGCCGGCTGGCTTGACCGTTAAGGGTGCTGTAACCCCCGAGAGTACACTCCAGTCCAAACCAAAAAAAAAATTATTTTCTGTGTTTGTGAATTGTGTGCGCAGTAGCCGCACGTGCATCAACAAAGTAGTGCCAAGCGTGCGCCTGTGTCATAAGTAAAGGGCCGGCTGGCTTGACCGTTAAAGGGTGCTGTAACCCCCGAAAGTACACTCCAGTCCAAACCAAAAAAAAATTATTTTCTGTGTTTGTGAATTGTGTGCGCAGTAGCCGCACGTGCATCAACAAAGTAGTGCCAAGCGTGCGCCTGTGTCATAAGTAAAGGGCCGGCTGGCTTGACCGTTAAGGGTGCTGTAACCCCCGAAAGTACACTCCAGTCCAAACCAAAAAAAAAATTATTTTCTGTGTTTGTGAATTGTGTGCGCAGTAGCCGCACGTGCTTCAACAAAGTAGTGCCAAGCGTGCGCCTGTGTCATAAGTAAAGGGCCAGCTGGCTTGACCGTTAAAGGGTGCTGTAACCCCCGAAAGTACACTCCAGTCCAAACCAAAAAAAAAATTATTTTCTGTGTTTGTGAATTGTGTGCGCAGTAGCCGCACGTGCATCAACAAAGTAGTGCCAAGCGTGCGCCTGTGTCATAAGTAAAGGGCCGGCTGGCTTGACCGTTAAGGGTGCTGTAACCCCCGAAAGTACACTCCAGTCCAAACCAAAAAAAAAATTATTTTCTGTGTTTGTGAATTGTGTGCGCAGTAGCCGCACGTGCATCAACAAAGTAGTGCCAAGCGTGCGCCTGTGTCATAAGTAAAGGGCCGGCTGGCTTGACAATTAAAGGGTGCTGTATCCCCCAAAGTACACTCCAGTCCAAACCAAAAAAAAAATTATTTTCTGTGTTTGTGAATTGTGTGCGCAGTAGCCGCACGTGCATCAACAAAGTAGTGCCAAGAGTGCGCCTGTGTCATAAGGGCCGGCTGGCTTGACCGTTAAAGGGTGCTGTAACCCCCAAAGTACACTCCAGTCCAAACCAAAAAAAAAATTATTTTCTGTGTTTAGCCGCACGTATATATCAAATCGATATAACATAAATGGAGGACCAAACTTTCTCCGATAAAAATAAAATAGAGAAAGATCAAGAACCACTTCCTCCTAGTGCTGAAGCTGCTGCCACTAGTCATGACATAGACGATAACATGCCATCAACGTCGTCTGCCAAGGCCGATGCCCAATGTCATAGTAGAGGGCACATACAATCCCAAATGGCAAAGTTCAGGAAAATGACCTTGAAAAAGACATTTAAATCAGCTGAAGAGAAACGTAAACTTGCCAATATGCCATTTACGACACGGAGTGGCAAGGAACGGCTAAGGTCGATCCCTAGTATGTTCATGACTAGTGGTTCAGCTTCACATGACGATGGAAGCCCTCCTCCCACTAAAAAAATCAAAAGAGTTAAGCTGGCAAAAGCACAGCGAAGAACTGTGCTTTCTAAGAAGATATCACAAATCCCCAAGGAGAGTCCAAGTGTGGTGGTGGTTGCGATGCCTGACCTTCCCAGCACTGGACGGGAAGAGGTGGCTCTTTCCACCATTTGCACGCCCCCTGCAAGTGCTGAAAGGAGCACCCACAGTCCACTTGCTGATATGCAAATTGAAGATGTCACTGTTGAAGTACAACAGGATGAGGATACTGGTGTAGCTGGCGCTGAGGAGGAAGTTGGCGAGGAGGATTCTGATGGTGATGTGGTTTGTTTAAATCAGGCTCCGGGGGAGACAGTTGTTGTCCGTGGGATGAAAAAGCCCATCACGGTCATGCCTGGGCAGAAGACCAAACATTCCACCTCTTTGGTCTGGCAATATTTCTATCCAAATCCGGACAACAACTGTCTTGCCATATGTACCATATGTAAAGGTGAAATAAGTAGGGGTAGGGACGTCAACCACCTAGGAACATCCTCCCTTATACGGCACCTGCAGCGCGTTCATAAAAAGTTACTGTCAAGTTCAGAAACTTTGGCTAAGACCGTAAGCAGTCCAGGGACACCTAAATCCCGTTGTCCTGTTGTATCCAAGCGCCTGCAAACCACACCGTCAACTCCCTCCTCGTCAATTTCCTCCTTAGTCAGGATCGGAAGTAGTCCTGCAGGCCATGTCACTGGCATGACTGACTCTCCTATCCGGGATTCCTCTGGAGGATCCTGCATTGCTACGCCTACTGCTGCCGCTGCTGCTGTTGCTGCTGCTGGGAGTCGTTCATCATCCCAGAGAGGAAGTAGGAACACCACTACTTTTACTAAACAATTGACCCTCCAACAGTCCTTAGCGAGGAGGATGAAGTACGACAGCAGTCATCCTGAAGCAAAACGTATAACTGAGGCCTTGACTGCTATGTTGGTGTTAGACGTGCGTCCGGTATCCGCCATTAGTGCAGTGGGATTTAGACAATTGATGGAGGTAGTGTGTCCCCGGTTCCAAATCCCGTCTAGATTCCACTTCACTAGGCAGGCGATACCGAGACTGTACAGAAACGTCAGAAAAAGTGTCCTCAGTGTCCTGAAAAATGCCGTTGTACACAATGTCCACTTAACCACGGACATGTGGACAAGTGGAACAGGGCAGACTAAGGACTATATGACTGTGACAGCCCACTGGGTAGATGTATCACCTTACGCAGCAACAGCAGCAGCGTCACCAGTAGCAGCATCTCAGAAACGCCAGCTCGTTACAAGGCAGGCTACGCTGTGTATCACCGGTTTCAGTAAGAGGCACACCGCCGACAACCTCTTAGAGAAACTGAGGGAAATCATCGCCCAGTGGCTTACCCCACTTAGACTCTCCTGGGGATTTGTGATATCTGACAACGCCACCAATATTGTGCGGGCATTACATCTGGGCAAATTCCAGCACGTCCCATGTTTTGCTCACACAATAAACTTGGTGGTGCAGAATTTTCTGAAAAGCGACAGGGGCGTGCAGGAGACGCTTTGGGTGGCCCGAAAAATTTCTGGCCACTTTCGCCATTCAGCGACTGCGTGCCGAAGACTGGAGCGCCAGCAAACACTCTTGAACCTGCCCCGCCATCACCTGAAGCAAGAGGTTGTGACGCGGTGGAACTCAACCCTCTATATGCTTCAGAGGATGGAGGAGCAGCAAAAGGCCATACAAGCCTATACATCCACCTATGACATAGGCAAAGGAGGGGGTATGCACCTGACTCAAGCGCAGTGGAGAATGATTTCCGTGTTGTGCAAGGTTCTCCAGCCCTTCGAACTTGCCACACGTGAAGTCAGTTCAGACACAGCCAGCTTGAGTCAGGTCATTCCCCTCATCAGGCTTTTGCAGAAGCAGCTGGAGAAAGTGAAGGAGGAGCTAAGACGGAGCGATTCCGCTCGGCATGTGGGACTTGTGGATGAAGCCCTTCATTCGCTTTGCCAGGATTCCAGGGTGGTCAATCTGTTGAAATCAGACCACTACATTTTGGCCACCGTGCTTGATCCTAGGTTTAAAGCCTATGTGGTGTCTCTCTTTCCGGCCGACACAAGCCTGCAGAGGTGCAAAGACCTGCTGGTGAACACACTGTCAGCTGAAGCGGAACGTGACACGTCAACGGCTCCTTCTTCATTTTCTCCCGCAACTGGGGCTGCCAGGAAAAAACTTAGGTATCCTAAGCAACCCGCTGGCGGTGATGCAGGGCAGGCAGGACCAAGTTTGGACATCTGGTCCGGACTGAAGGACCTGGCAACAATTTCTGACATGTCTACTGTCACTGCATATGATACTGTCACCATTGACAGAATGGTGGAGGATTACATCGGTGACAGCATCCAAGTAGGCATGTCAGACAGTCCATACCTGTACTGGCAGGAAAAAGAGGCAATTTGGAGGCCCCTGTACAAGCTGGCTCTATTTTACCTGAGTTGCCCCCCCTCCAGTGTGTACTCCGCAAGAGTGTTTAGTGCAGCCGGGAACCTTGTCAGCGAAAGGCGTAGGAGGTTGCTTCCACAGAATGTGGAGAAGATGATGTTCATCAAAATGAATTATCAGCTCTTCCAGGGAGACCAGCCTCCAGAAGGTACAGAGGGACCTGTGGTGGTGGATTCAAGTGGGGACGAGTTAATACTTTGTGAGGATGAGGATGTACACACTGAAGAGGGTGAGGAATCGGTGGATGAGGAGGATGAGGATGACATCTTGCCTCCGTAGAGCCAGTTTGTGCAGGGACACATTAATTGCCAGCTTGTTTTGTGGGGGCCCAAACGAACCAATCATTTCAGCCACAGTTGTGTGGCAGACCCTGGCGCTGAAATGATTGATTTGTTAAAGTGTGCATGTCCTGTTTATACAACATAAGGGTGGGTGGGAGGGCCCAAGGACAATTCCATCTTGCACTTCTTTTTTTTCTTTGCATTATGTACAGTTTGGGGCCTAGTTTTTCTAACTGCCATCCTGTCTGCCACTGCAGTGTCACTCCTAGATGGGTCACGTGTTTGTGCCGCCCACTCGTGTCGCTTA
The DNA here is from genome assembly GCA_031769625.1 of Taudactylus pleione. Classification (NCBI taxonomy): domain Eukaryota; kingdom Metazoa; phylum Chordata; class Amphibia; order Anura; family Myobatrachidae; genus Taudactylus; species Taudactylus pleione. Next base: position 8,963,151 of record JAUIMM010000200.1, on the reverse strand, counting down.
GCATAGTCATCCAGCTACCTCGGTGCAACCTTTTGGACATGAAAACACTATTGTGAGGTGTTCAGAATAGACTGGAAATGAGTGGAAATTAAGGTTATTGAGGTTAATAATAGCATAGGAGCAGAGAAACCAACAAATTCTGTGATTTTAGCTGTTTTTATGCTTTTTAAAAAAAAAATACAGATCCAAAACACAAAACCCAGAACCCAAAACACGGAAGGGTGGTTTTGGCAAAACCAATCCAGATCCAAAACACGAAGAAAGATCCAGATCCAAAACCAAAACACAAAACACGAAAAGTGGCCGGTGCACACCCCTAATATATATATATATATATATTAGGGATGTGTAGGCTCGGTTTTACTCGGATTTACTCGGTTCTTATCGCCACTTTACCGCAATTTCGGATTTATTTTATTGGCTATCCAAAACACATGATAGGCGATAGCCAATAAAAAGATCCGAGTAATCCGAGTAAAACCGAACCCGCTCACCCCTAATATATATATATATATATTTATCCTGCCTGGGGTGTCGCTCTGTAGTGCTTTTAGCCAGTGGTCGAAGTGGGAATTTTAAAGTGGGGGTATGGGGATTCGGTGTGCGTGCCTTTGGCGCGCGAGAAGAATGGGCGGGACCACGCACCATGGGGGTGTGGTTATGTGTCATGAGGGGCGTGGTCACTCAAAACGGGGAGTGTCATGCATCCATCTCTCATTCTTTCCTTTCATCTTTCGAGCTTTGCACCCCTCACTCCTTCCTTCCATCTCTTTGTAACCTCCTGCATTGCTCACTCCCTGTTTACTTTTTACATTCTATTTACCTCTTACTCTCTCCTTCCCTCTGTCACTCCTATCATATTACTGAATGCTATAGGCAGGTCGTACACCGCTCATAGGCCCTCATTCAGAGCCGTTCGCTATTTGCGGTCGTTCGTTCAAAAACAAGGGGTGGCTATTCAAATGATCCGTTCGCAAATTGCAGTCTGTTCACACCTCTAAGTCTGAACGAGCGAGCAAAACATACGCTCGTTTATTTGATAAAAACGCCCCCTGGCCGCTCGCACCATTATTTCATGTCCGCTATTTATTTGATTAATCGAGTACATCGTACAGCGTATGAACTGCTCGCTATTCTTGTGGTTGGTTTTTTCAACCGCTATTTTGCGAGCAGTTCTGAGTTTAAAAAAACCAAGTGACGTGGTCAATGACGCTGCTGGATTAATTATGCACACCCTTAAAACGCCCGTTTTGACCTTTAAGCACGCCTGCGTTCGAATTCCACTCCCCCGTTTTCAAGCACCTTCCCCTGTTACCACCCACATACGCCTCATTCTGTCACTCAAAATAGCAGGCACTCGCTATATAGCATACAAACGATTTTCGGCCGCACTGACTGGTTCGCGCATGCGCACTAAAAACCGTACGCATGCGCAGATGTGCAAACATCGCTCGGAACGAGCGTACTGCCTCTAAAGAGCGGCTCTGAATGAGGGCCATAGTACATACATGTCATACTCATTACCTGACTCACTGCAGCAAGCCTGGAACAAAAACACATGCAAGGCCTTATGTAATCGGTTGTGATATGTAGCCGCTGCAGGGATTCATGCAAGTGTTCCCGTATTTTTGAAAATGGCAAACATTTTAAAGGCAAAACTACCTAGGTTTTGCCTTTAAAATACTGTAATTGACACTTAAAAAATACGGGAAGACTCGCATAAATCCCTGCCGCAAATGCAATTCACAAACTTAGGGCCTGATTCAGAGCAGCTCGCTATTTGCGAGCGCACGCTCTGAATCAGGGCGGGGAATATATACATCTTTTTTTTCCTGTCCGCTCGCTAAGCTGTGGGTGCCCACCCACAGCTAGTGCAAGCGGGCAGGAGATGGTCGCGATTATCGAGACCATTGGCATTGCGAGGAGACCCTAAGGTAGGCTCCCAGCACTCACAATGCAGAGTGGACTTCCAGCTCTAATTGAGCCGGTAGTCCACTACTGACATGTGATGTCAGTAGGGCCGCCCACAAATGGCAGGCGTTCCTTTGGGAACGCCTCAGTTTGTTGAGCCACCCTCAACATCGACAGCCGCCCCGTTTTGCTACACGCTCCGGAGCAAGTGAAGGACTCACTCGCTATGGGGCTCGCGCACGCCGCGCGTGCGCACTGGGCCACCATCGACCCACTTGCGAGCGCAATGCACTTGCGAACAGGTCTGAATTGGCCCTTATTACGTAAGCCCCATAGGCTTCACAGGTAAAACACACAAACATTGGCATTGATAAGAAAAAAAAACACATAGAGCCCCACATGAAATATATATGCATTTTGCATGAAATACACATACACAGGCTTTACATGAAAAATACCTCAATTAGCACCAATAGGGGACTAAAGAAATACATAGGCCCCCGCAGAAAATATATACTGTAAATCACATAAGCTTTGTATCGAAAAAAAAAAAAAAAACATTGGCGCACACACACACACACACACATATATATATATGTATATATATATATATATATATATATAAAAAAAACGCATAGGACCTCTGCAGAAAATATATCACATAAGCGTTGCATGGAATAAAAAAAACACTCATACACATTGGCACCCATAGGAAAAACCAAACACATATGCCCCACCGCAGAAAGTAAAAAAATGACAAAGTTTGCATGGAATAAAAACACATTGGCACCCATAGGGAAAAACCAAACTCATAGGACCCCGCCACGGAAAATAACTAAATCACAATGTTTTCATGAAAAAAAACAATCACATAGGTTGCCACAGGAAATAAATAAATCACATAATCTTTGCATGAAAACAATAAATAAAAAATCACACACATAGACATCTGAAAAAAAACAACCACATACAGGGGAATTCAATTGTTCTGGATGGCGCCTATACTAATAGGTGCCTGATGGATCAATTCAAATGCTTCTCCTTCGGGCACGCATTACTCTGGGTGACACAATGCTTCTCACAGCCTCCTGAAGGGACAGGTTTAGACAGGTCTGGCCGCTGTTCACAGCTAAACCCAGTGTGTTTGGGTGCTTCAAAAGTAATGGATGCCTGAATAAATATAATTCATCCGTTGGGCGCCTATTACTTTAAACATCATCCAGAGTAATTGAATTTCCCCCATATGCTTTAAGTTCCCAGAGCTATTCAATTGTTTCCCCCATGACTGGCACTAAATTGGGAGATGCTGGATAGTGCGCCCTAAGCCAGGAGTGGGAACGTACACAGGGGTGGGGACGTACACAGGGGTGGGGACGTACACAGGGGTGGGGACGTACACAGGGGTGGGGACGTACACGGGTGGGGACGTACACAGGGGTGAGGACGTACACAGGGGTGAGGACGTACACAGGGGTGGGAACGTACACAGGGGTGGGAACGTACACAGGGGAGGGAACGTACACAGGGGAGGGAACGTACACGGGGAGGGAACGTACACGGGGTGAGGACGTACACGGGTGGGAACGTACACAGGGGTGAGGATGTACACAGGGGTGGGAACGTACGCAGGGGTGGGAACGTACGCAGGGGTGAGGACGTACACAGGGGTGGGAACGTACAGGGGTGGGAACGTACACAGAGGTGGGGAGGCACACACTACATAGGAAAAATAACTGAAGCAAGTATTACTCACCAATTGCTGCGGAGGAGGCTGTCTGACTCTGACTCCAACTAGGTGGAGTGGAGATTGCTTTATTCAGAGGAGTGAGGAGGGAAGCAGGGAAAAGTGCAGGAGCCAGTGGCACCAACAGCTGTACTACGGAGGGGAGAAGCCTCAGCCCCCAGCAGTAGAACCAAGCCTCAGGACTCCCTCAGCCAGCGCACAGTAAACGCGGAGGCCAGTATGAGGGGCTGTCTGGCTGCGCTTCCTGTCCTGTCACTAAAATCGGTGGGGGATGGGCGCACATAGATGGCCGGGAGTGAGAGCAATGATGGAGACCCAATTCCGGACTCTGCACCTTCTGCAGCATGTAATGGGTGCTGCAGACCTTCCGGCAAACACAAATATCCGGCATGGGCAGGAGGAGGACAAGCACCTGGCACACGCGAGTAAGTGGGCGGGGTTTGGAGGTACGAGCAAGCCACAATGCTGGACTCTGCAGCTTTGATGCTGCATAGACTTTCCAGGCGGGGAACGGAACCCGCGCACGGGCGGGGCTATGGAGACACAAGGTAGTAGTCACAAATTGGACTGGCTCCAGAGACCTTCCGACCGGGGACAGCTCACAGCACACGTGGGCGGGTGGATGGGTGGGAACGGGCGTGCAGCAGCACACTGGCCGACTGTCCATCCTTTTTATTGAGCAAGCCGCAAAAACACAAACTGTGGCTGACTTTAAGGGCTGTCCCGCTCATCCCTCTGTCCTATAAACTAGAAACAAAAAAAATGTATATTGCTTGAAGTGCCGGTATGCCATACCGTTGCATACCGGCACACTTCGAGCACTGCTTTTAGCATATACTGGTCTGTATTTTAGCAGTTTGTTGCATCAGCGGAGTGTGCTAGAAGCACCAGAGCAGACAGCATCACCCCATGCAGGAAAGAGGAATTACATGGGTTGTGAGAAGTGCAGTGTGCTAGAATGATAGAATGATCACCATATAACACACACAATAACACTTATACATACAGTATATACAGACTAGCACGTACATGCTAAAAAGTATACATACTTGAAATTTTAAAGCAGCAGCTGTTTTGGGTTGCTAATAGGGGTGTGCACCGGCCACTTTTCGTGTTTTGTGTTTTGGTTTTGGATCTGGATCTTTCTTCGTGTTTTGGATCTGGATTGGTTTTGCCAAAACCACCCTTCCGTGTTTTGGGTTCTGGGTTTTGTGTTTTGGATCTGTATTTTTTTGAAAAAAAGCATAAAAACAGCTAAAATCACAGAATTTGTAGGTTTTTCTGCTCCTATGCTATTATTAACCTCAATAACCTTAATTTCCACTCATTTCCAGTCTATTCTGAACACCTCACACCTCACAATAGTGTTTTTATGTCCAAAAGGTTGCACCGAGGTAGCTGGATGACTATGCTAAGCGACACGAGTGGGCGGCACAAACACGTGACCCATCTAGGAGTGACACTGCAGTGGCAGGCAGGATGGCAGTTAGAAAAACTAGGCCCCAAACTGTACATAATGCAAAGAAAAAAAGAGGTGCAAGATGGAATTGTCCTTGGGCCCTCCCACCCACCCTTATGTTGTATAAACAGGACATGCACACTTTAACAAATCAATCATTTCAGCGCCAGGGTCTGCCACACAACTGTGGCTGAAATGATTGGTTCGTTTGGGCCCCCACAAAACAAGCTGGCAATTAATGTGTCCCTGCACAAACTGGCTCTACGGAGGCAAGATGTCATCCTCATCCTCCTCATCCACCGATTCCTCACCCTCTTCAGTGTGTACATCCTCATCCTCACAAAGTATTAACTCGTCCCCACTTGAATCCACCACCACAGGTCCCTCTGTACCTTCTGGAGGCTGGTCTCCCTGGAAGAGCTGATAATTCATTTTGATGAACATCATCTTCTCCACATTCTGTGGAAGCAACCTCCTACGCCTTTCGCTGACAAGGTTCCCGGCTGCACTAAACACTCTTTCGGAGTACACACTGGAGGGGGGGCAACTCAGGTAAAATAGAGCCAGTTTGTACAGGGGCCTCCAAATTGCCTCTTTTTCCTGCCAGTACAGGTATGGACTGTCTGACATGCCTACTTGGATGCTGTCACCGATGTAATCCTCCACCATTCTGTCAATGGTGACAGTATCATATGCAGTGACAGTAGACATGTCAGAAATTGTTGCCAGGTCCTTCAGTCCGGACCAGATGTCCAAACTTGGTCCTGCCTGCCCTGCATCACCGCCAGCGGGTTGCTTAGGATACCTAAGTTTTTTCCTGGCAGCCCCAGTTGCGGGAGAAAATGAAGAAGGAGCCGTTGACGTGTCACGTTCCGCTTCAGCTGACAGTGTGTTCACCAGCAGGTCTTTGCACCTCTGCAGGCTTGTGTCGGCCGGAAAGAGAGACACCACATAGGCTTTAAACCTAGGATCGAGCACGGTGGCCAAAATGTAGTGGTCTGATTTCAACAGATTGACCACCCTGGAATCCTGGCAAAGCGAATGAAGGGCTTCATCCACAAGTCCCACATGCCGAGCGGAATCGCTCCGTCTTAGCTCCTCCTTCACTTTCTCCAGCTGCTTCTGCAAAAGCCTGATGAGGGGAATGACCTGACTCAAGCTGGCAGTGTCTGAACTGACTTCACGTGTGGCAAGTTCGAAGGGCTGAAGAACCTTGCACAACACGGAAATCATTCTCCACTGCGCTTGAGTCAGGTGCATACCCCCTCCTTTGCCTATGTCATAGGTGGATGTATAGGCTTGTATGGCCTTTTGCTGCTCCTCCATCCTCTGAAGCATATAGAGGGTTGAGTTCCACCGCGTCACAACCTCTTGCTTCAGGTGATGGCGGGGCAGGTTCAAGAGTGTTTGCTGGCGCTCCAGTCTTCGGCACGCAGTCGCTGAATGGCGAAAGTGGCCAGAAATTTTTCGGGCCACCCAAAGCGTCTCCTGCACGCCCCTGTCGCTTTTCAGAAAATTCTGCACCACCAAGTTTATTGTGTGAGCAAAACATGGGACGTGCTGGAATTTGCCCAGATGTAATGCCCGCACAATATTGGTGGCGTTGTCAGATATCACAAATCCCCAGGAGAGTCTAAGTGGGGTAAGCCACTGGGCGATGATTTCCCTCAGTTTCTCTAAGAGGTTGTCGGCGGTGTGCCTCTTACTGAAACCGGTGATACACAGCGTAGCCTGCCTTGTAACGAGCTGGCGTTTCTGAGATGCTGCTACTGGTGACGCTGCTGCTGTTGCTGCGTAAGGTGATACATCTACCCAGTGGGCTGTCACAGTCATATAGTCCTTAGTCTGCCCTGTTCCACTTGTCCACATGTCCGTGGTTAAGTGGACATTGTGTACAACGGCATTTTTCAGGACACTGAGGACACTTTTTCTGACGTTTCTGTACAGTCTCGGTATCGCCTGCCTAGTGAAGTGGAATCTAGACGGGATTTGGAACCGGGGACACACTACCTCCATCAATTGTCTAAATCCCACTGCACTAATGGCGGATACCGGACGCACGTCTAACACCAACATAGCAGTCAAGGCCTCAGTTATACGTTTTGCTTCAGGATGACTGCTGTCGTACTTCATCCTCCTCGCTAAGGACTGTTGGAGGGTCAATTGTTTAGTAAAAGTAGTGGTGTTCCTACTTCCTCTCTGGGATGATGAACGACTCCCAGCAGCAGCAGCAACAGCAGCAGCGGCAGCAGTAGGCGTAGCAATGCAGGATCCTCCGGAGGAATCCCGGATAGGAGAGTCAGTCATGCCAGTGATATGGCCTGCAGGACTACTTCCGATCCTGACTAAGGAGGAAATTGACGAGGAGGGAGTTGACGGTGTGGTTTGCAGGCGCTTGGATACAACAGGACAACGGGATTTAGGTGTCCCTGGACTGCTTACGGTCTGAGCCAAAGTTTCTGAACTTGACAGTAACTTTTTATGAACGCGCTGCAGGTGCCGTATAAGGGAGGATGTTCCTAGGTGGTTGACGTCCCTACCCCTACTTATTTCACCTTTACATATGGTACATATGGCAAGACAGTTGTTGTCCGGATTTGGATAGAAATATTGCCAGACCAAAGAGGTGGAATGTTTGGTCTTCTGCCCAGGCATGACCGTGATGGGCTTTTTCATCCCACGGACAACAACTGTCTCCCCCGGAGCCTGATTTAAACAAACCACATCACCATCAGAATCCTCCTCGCCAACTTCCTCCTCAGCGCCAGCTACACCAGTATCCTCATCCTGTTGTACTTCAACAGTGACATCTTCAATTTGCATATCAGCAAGTGGACTGTGGGTGCTCCTTTCAGCACTTGCAGGGGGCGTGCAAATGGTGGAAAGAGCCACCTCTTCCCGTCCAGTGCTGGGAAGGTCAGGCATCGCAACCACCACCACACTTGGACTCTCTTTGGGGATTTGTGATATCTTCTTAGAAAGCACAGTTCTTCGCTGTGCTTTTGCCAGCTTAACTCTTTTGATTTTTTTAGTGGGAGGAGTGCTTCCATCGTCATGTGAAGCTGAACCACTAGTCATGAACATACTAGGGATCGACCTTAGCCGTTCCTTGCCACTCCGTGTCGTAAATGGCATATTGGCAAGTTTACGTTTCTCTTCAGCTGATTTAAATGTCTTTTTCAAGGTCATTTTCCTGAACTTTGCCATTTGGGATTGTATGTGCCCTCTACTATGACATTGGGCATCGGCCTTGGCAGACGACGTTGATGGCATGTTATCGTCTATGTCATGACTAGTGGCAGCAGCTTCAGCACTAGGAGGAAGTGGTTCTTGATCTTTCTCTATTTTATTTTTATCGGAGAAAGTTTGGTCCTCCATTTATGTTATATCGATTTGATATATACGTGCGGCTAAACACAGAAAATAAATTTTTTTTTGGTTCGGACTGGAGTGTACTTTGTGGGTTACAGCACCCTTTAACGGTCAAGCCAGCCGGCCCTTTACTTATGACACAGGCGCACTCTTGGCACTACTTTGTTGATGCACGTGCGGCTACTGCGCACACAATTCACAAACACAGAAAATAATTTTTTTTTGGTTTGGACTGGAGTGTACTTTGGGGGTTACAGCACCCTTTAACGGTCAAGCCAGCCGGCCCTTTACTTATGACACAGGCGCACGCTTGGCACTACTTTGTTGATGCACGTGCGGCTACTGCGCACACAATTCACAAACACAGAAAATAATTTTTTTTTGGTTTGGACTGGAGTGTACTTTCGGGGGTTACAGCACCCTTAACGGTCAAGCCAGCCGGCCCTTTACTTATGACACAGGCGCACGCTTGGCACTACTTTGTTGATGCACGTGCGGCTACTGCGCACACAATTCACAAACACAGAAAATAATTTTTTTTTAGGTTTGGACTGGAGTGTACTTTCGGGGGTTACAGCACCCTTAACGGTCAAGCCAGCCGGCCCTTTACTTATGACACAGGCGCACGCTTGGCACTACTTTGTTGATGCACGTGCGGCTACTGCGCACACAATTCACAAACACAGAAAATAATTTTTTTTTGGTTTGGACTGGAGTGTACTTTCGGGGGTTACAGCACCCTTAACGGTCAAGCCAGCCGGCCCTTTACTTATGACACAGGCGCACGCTTGGCACTACTTTGTTGATGCACGTGCGGCTACTGCGCACACAATTCACAAACACAGAAAATAATTTTTTTTTGGTTTGGACTGGAGTGTACTTTCGGGGGTTACAGCACCCTTTAACGGTCAAGCCAGCCGGCCCTTTACTTATGACACAGGCGCACGCTTGGCACTACTTTGTTGATGCACGTGCGGCTACTGCGCACACAATTCACAAACACAGAAAATAATTTTTTTTTAGGTTTGGACTGGAGTGTACTTTCGGGGGTTACAGCACCCTTAACGGTCAAGCCAGCCGGCCCTTTACTTATGACACAGGCGCACGCTTGGCACTACTTTGTTGATGCACGTGCGGCTACTGCGCACACAATTCACAAACACAGAAAATAATTTTTTTTTAGGTTTGGACTGGAGTGTACTTTCGGGGGTTACAGCACCCTTAACGGTCAAGCCAGCCGGCCCTTTACTTATGACACAGGCGCACGCTTGGCACTACTTTGTTGATGCACGTGCGGCTACTGCGCACACAATTCACAAACACAGAAAATAATTTTTTTTTTGGTTTGGACTGGAGTGTACTTTCGGGGGTTACAGCACCCTTAACGGTCAAGCCAGCCGGCCCTTTACTTATGACACAGGCGCACGCTTGGCACTACTTTGTTGATGCACGTGCGGCTACTGCGCACACAATTCACAAACACAGAAAATAATTTTTTTTTTGGTTTGGACTGGAGTGTACTTTCGGGGGTTACAGCACCCTTAACGGTCAAGCCAGCCGGCCCTTTACTTATGACACAGGCGCACGCTTGGCACTACTTTGTTGATGCACGTGCGGCTACTGCGCACACAATTCACAAACACAGAAAATATATTATTTTTTTAGCACTTGGGGGGAGCACCCCTGATGGACAGAGCACCCCCTGGACAACACTACAGCACCCCTTTAGGACTGGGACACTGCACAGGACTTTGGAGTGGACACAGCCCCTATGGAGAACTGACTGCACAACACAGTCCAGCCAGCCCCTATGGACTTTGAAGTAGTGGACACAGCCCCTATTAACAACAGCAGCACAGCACAACACAGCCAGCCCCTATGGACTTTGAAGTAGTGGACAACAGCAGCACTACACTACACTACACTACACAGCACTAACTCCCACCCTCCCTCTTCACTGTCCACAGCCGAGTGAGAAAATGGCGCCGACGCGGGTACCTTATATAGGATCCAAAACCCGCGAGACTCGGAAGGCGGGATGATGACGTTTTGCCTCGATGTCAGATCCGAGTCAGGCGGGAAAAGTCGAGCCTGACTCGGATCGGACTCGGATCGGGGGGGCTCGGGGGGGTTCGGATTTCAGAAATCCGAACCCGCTCACCCCTAGTTGCTAATAAGGATGGGAACCTCACATCCTTACGCCTGACCCCTTGCGATGTAATGCTGTGATTCGCTGGGATATGGACTGCATAGGCAAACGCAGGGGGGTTTCCGTCTGCCTGGAAACCCCCGTCCCCAGAACACACATGACCACAGTAGAAATAGTAATATATTAGAATTTTGCTAGTGTTGCATGTTCTTCTCAGTATCACAAATTAATAATTAGCACCACATGTGGATCTTTTAACATGTTTCAGACAGTAATAAATAACCTGTGCACAAACTAGGAGATTTGGAAAACATGCACTATTAGGGATGCACTGCTGTGAGGACATGGGATGTGTGTTACAAATTTACTGGCAGCATCTCAGTCATTGCAGAGATCAATTTACTTTTTAGTCCTTTTGTGTCCCCCTTCCCGTCTCCTAGTGTATGTGTGATCATTCTCAGGACACACATTTCCATTACCATGAATATTATGTACTGTAAAAATGTAAGTAATTGTAATGTTTAATACTGGATAAGCCTTGATGTTAGCCTGGTCCATATGTCTGTGTTATTTGTAACTAGGGGTGTGCACCGGCCACTTTTCGTGTTTTGTGTTTTGGTTTTGGATCTGGATCTTTCTTCGTGTTTTGGATCTGGATTGGTTTTGCCAAAACCACCCTTCCGTGTTTTGGGTTCTGGGTTTTGTGTTTTGGATCTGTATTTTTTTGAAAAAAAGCATAAAAACAGCTAAAATCACAGAATTTGTAGGTTTTTCTGCTCCTATGCTATTATTAACCTCAATAACCTTAATTTCCACTCATTTCCAGTCTATTCTGAACACCTCACACCTCACAATAGTGTTTTTATGTCCAAAAGGTTGCACCGAGGTAGCTGGATGACTATGCTAAGCGACACGAGTGGGCGGCACAAACACGTGACCCATCTAGGAGTGACACTGCAGTGGCAGGCAGGATGGCAGTTAGAAAAACTAGGCCCCAAACTGTACATAATGCAAAGAAAAAAAGAGGTGCAAGATGGAATTGTCCTTGGGCCCTCCCACCCACCCTTATGTTGTATAAACAGGACATGCACACTTTAACAAATCAATCATTTCAGCGCCAGGGTCTGCCACACAACTGTGGCTGAAATGATTGGTTCGTTTGGGCCCCCACAAAACAAGCTGGCAATTAATGTGTCCCTGCACAAACTGGCTCTACGGAGGCAAGATGTCATCCTCATCCTCCTCATCCACCGATTCCTCACCCTCTTCAGTGTGTACATCCTCATCCTCACAAAGTATTAACTCGTCCCCACTTGAATCCACCACCACAGGTCCCTCTGTACCTTCTGGAGGCTGGTCTCCCTGGAAGAGCTGATAATTCATTTTGATGAACATCATCTTCTCCACATTCTGTGGAAGCAACCTCCTACGCCTTTCGCTGACAAGGTTCCCGGCTGCACTAAACACTCTTTCGGAGTACACACTGGAGGGGGGGCAACTCAGGTAAAATAGAGCCAGTTTGTACAGGGGCCTCCAAATTGCCTCTTTTTCCTGCCAGTACAGGTATGGACTGTCTGACATGCCTACTTGGATGCTGTCACCGATGTAATCCTCCACCATTCTGTCAATGGTGACAGTATCATATGCAGTGACAGTAGACATGTCAGAAATTGTTGCCAGGTCCTTCAGTCCGGACCAGATGTCCAAACTTGGTCCTGCCTGCCCTGCATCACCGCCAGCGGGTTGCTTAGGATACCTAAGTTTTTTCCTGGCAGCCCCAGTTGCGGGAGAAAATGAAGAAGGAGCCGTTGACGTGTCACGTTCCGCTTCAGCTGACAGTGTGTTCACCAGCAGGTCTTTGCACCTCTGCAGGCTTGTGTCGGCCGGAAAGAGAGACACCACATAGGCTTTAAACCTAGGATCGAGCACGGTGGCCAAAATGTAGTGGTCTGATTTCAACAGATTGACCACCCTGGAATCCTGGCAAAGCGAATGAAGGGCTTCATCCACAAGTCCCACATGCCGAGCGGAATCGCTCCGTCTTAGCTCCTCCTTCACTTTCTCCAGCTGCTTCTGCAAAAGCCTGATGAGGGGAATGACCTGACTCAAGCTGGCAGTGTCTGAACTGACTTCACGTGTGGCAAGTTCGAAGGGCTGAAGAACCTTGCACAACACGGAAATCATTCTCCACTGCGCTTGAGTCAGGTGCATACCCCCTCCTTTGCCTATGTCATAGGTGGATGTATAGGCTTGTATGGCCTTTTGCTGCTCCTCCATCCTCTGAAGCATATAGAGGGTTGAGTTCCACCGCGTCACAACCTCTTGCTTCAGGTGATGGCGGGGCAGGTTCAAGAGTGTTTGCTGGCGCTCCAGTCTTCGGCACGCAGTCGCTGAATGGCGAAAGTGGCCAGAAATTTTTCGGGCCACCCAAAGCGTCTCCTGCACGCCCCTGTCGCTTTTCAGAAAATTCTGCACCACCAAGTTTATTGTGTGAGCAAAACATGGGACGTGCTGGAATTTGCCCAGATGTAATGCCCGCACAATATTGGTGGCGTTGTCAGATATCACAAATCCCCAGGAGAGTCTAAGTGGGGTAAGCCACTGGGCGATGATTTCCCTCAGTTTCTCTAAGAGGTTGTCGGCGGTGTGCCTCTTACTGAAACCGGTGATACACAGCGTAGCCTGCCTTGTAACGAGCTGGCGTTTCTGAGATGCTGCTACTGGTGACGCTGCTGCTGTTGCTGCGTAAGGTGATACATCTACCCAGTGGGCTGTCACAGTCATATAGTCCTTAGTCTGCCCTGTTCCACTTGTCCACATGTCCGTGGTTAAGTGGACATTGTGTACAACGGCATTTTTCAGGACACTGAGGACACTTTTTCTGACGTTTCTGTACAGTCTCGGTATCGCCTGCCTAGTGAAGTGGAATCTAGACGGGATTTGGAACCGGGGACACACTACCTCCATCAATTGTCTAAATCCCACTGCACTAATGGCGGATACCGGACGCACGTCTAACACCAACATAGCAGTCAAGGCCTCAGTTATACGTTTTGCTTCAGGATGACTGCTGTCGTACTTCATCCTCCTCGCTAAGGACTGTTGGAGGGTCAATTGTTTAGTAAAAGTAGTGGTGTTCCTACTTCCTCTCTGGGATGATGAACGACTCCCAGCAGCAGCAGCAACAGCAGCAGCGGCAGCAGTAGGCGTAGCAATGCAGGATCCTCCGGAGGAATCCCGGATAGGAGAGTCAGTCATGCCAGTGATATGGCCTGCAGGACTACTTCCGATCCTGACTAAGGAGGAAATTGACGAGGAGGGAGTTGACGGTGTGGTTTGCAGGCGCTTGGATACAACAGGACAACGGGATTTAGGTGTCCCTGGACTGCTTACGGTCTGAGCCAAAGTTTCTGAACTTGACAGTAACTTTTTATGAACGCGCTGCAGGTGCCGTATAAGGGAGGATGTTCCTAGGTGGTTGACGTCCCTACCCCTACTTATTTCACCTTTACATATGGTACATATGGCAAGACAGTTGTTGTCCGGATTTGGATAGAAATATTGCCAGACCAAAGAGGTGGAATGTTTGGTCTTCTGCCCAGGCATGACCGTGATGGGCTTTTTCATCCCACGGACAACAACTGTCTCCCCCGGAGCCTGATTTAAACAAACCACATCACCATCAGAATCCTCCTCGCCAACTTCCTCCTCAGCGCCAGCTACACCAGTATCCTCATCCTGTTGTACTTCAACAGTGACATCTTCAATTTGCATATCAGCAAGTGGACTGTGGGTGCTCCTTTCAGCACTTGCAGGGGGCGTGCAAATGGTGGAAAGAGCCACCTCTTCCCGTCCAGTGCTGGGAAGGTCAGGCATCGCAACCACCACCACACTTGGACTCTCTTTGGGGATTTGTGATATCTTCTTAGAAAGCACAGTTCTTCGCTGTGCTTTTGCCAGCTTAACTCTTTTGATTTTTTTAGTGGGAGGAGTGCTTCCATCGTCATGTGAAGCTGAACCACTAGTCATGAACATACTAGGGATCGACCTTAGCCGTTCCTTGCCACTCCGTGTCGTAAATGGCATATTGGCAAGTTTACGTTTCTCTTCAGCTGATTTAAATGTCTTTTTCAAGGTCATTTTCCTGAACTTTGCCATTTGGGATTGTATGTGCCCTCTACTATGACATTGGGCATCGGCCTTGGCAGACGACGTTGATGGCATGTTATCGTCTATGTCATGACTAGTGGCAGCAGCTTCAGCACTAGGAGGAAGTGGTTCTTGATCTTTCTCTATTTTATTTTTATCGGAGAAAGTTTGGTCCTCCATTTATGTTATATCGATTTGATATATACGTGCGGCTAAACACAGAAAATAAATTTTTTTTTGGTTCGGACTGGAGTGTACTTTGTGGGTTACAGCACCCTTTAACGGTCAAGCCAGCCGGCCCTTTACTTATGACACAGGCGCACTCTTGGCACTACTTTGTTGATGCACGTGCGGCTACTGCGCACACAATTCACAAACACAGAAAATAATTTTTTTTTGGTTTGGACTGGAGTGTACTTTGGGGGTTACAGCACCCTTTAACGGTCAAGCCAGCCGGCCCTTTACTTATGACACAGGCGCACGCTTGGCACTACTTTGTTGATGCACGTGCGGCTACTGCGCACACAATTCACAAACACAGAAAATAATTTTTTTTTGGTTTGGACTGGAGTGTACTTTCGGGGGTTACAGCACCCTTTAACGGTCAAGCCAGCCGGCCCTTTACTTATGACACAGGCGCACGCTTGGCACTACTTTGTTGATGCACGTGCGGCTACTGCGCACACAATTCACAAACACAGAAAATAATTTTTTTTTAGGTTTGGACTGGAGTGTACTTTCGGGGGTTACAGCACCCTTAACGGTCAAGCCAGCCGGCCCTTTACTTATGACACAGGCGCACGCTTGGCACTACTTTGTTGATGCACGTGCGGCTACTGCGCACACAATTCACAAACACAGAAAATAATTTTTTTTTTGGTTTGGACTGGAGTGTACTTTCGGGGGTTACAGCACCCTTAACGGTCAAGCCAGCCGGCCCTTTACTTATGACACAGGCGCACGCTTGGCACTACTTTGTTGATGCACGTGCGGCTACTGCGCACACAATTCACAAACACAGAAAATAATTTTTTTTTTGGTTTGGACTGGAGTGTACTTTCGGGGGTTACAGCACCCTTAACGGTCAAGCCAGCCGGCCCTTTACTTATGACACAGGCGAACGCTTGACACTACTTTGTTGATGCACGTGCGGCTACTGCGCACACAATTCACAAACACAGAAAATAATTTTTTTTTGGTTTGGACTGGAGTGTACTTTCAGGGGTTACAGCACCCTTTAACGGTCAAGCCAGCCGGCCCTTTACTTATGACACAGGCGCACGCTTGGCACTACTTTGTTGATGCACGTGCGGCTACTGCGCACACAATTCACAAACACAGAAAATAATTTTTTTTTGGTTTGGACTGGAGTGTACTTTCGGGGGTTACAGCACCCTTTAACGGTCAAGCCAGCCGGCCCTTTACTTATGACACAGGGGCACTCTTGGCACTACTTTGTTGATGCACGTGCGGCTACTGCGCACACAATTCACAAACACAGAAAATAATTTTTTTTTAGGTTTGGACTGGAGTGTACTTTCGGGGGTTACAGCACCCTTAACGGTCAAGCCAGCCGGCCCTTTACTTATGACACAGGCGCACGCTTGGCACTACTTTGTTGATGCACGTGCGGCTACTGCGCACACAATTCACAAACACAGAAAATAATTTTTTTTTGGTTTGGACTGGAGTGTACTTTCGGGGGTTACAGCACCCTTTAACGGTCAAGCCAGCCGGCCCTTTACTTATGACACAGGCGCACGCTTGGCACTACTTTGTTGATGCACGTGCGGCTACTGCGCACACAATTCACAAACACAGAAAATAATTTTTTTTTAGGTTTGGACTGGAGTGTACTTTCGGGGGTTACAGCACCCTTAACGGTCAAGCCAGCCGGCCCTTTACTTATGACACAGGCGCACGCTTGGCACTACTTTGTTGATGCACGTGCGGCTACTGCGCACACAATTCACAAACACAGAAAATAATTTTTTTTTTGGTTTGGACTGGAGTGTACTTTCGGGGGTTACAGCACCCTTAACGGTCAAGCCAGCCGGCCCTTTACTTATGACACAGGCGCACGCTTGGCACTACTTTGTTGATGCACGTGCGGCTACTGCGCACACAATTCACAAACACAGAAAATATATTATTTTTTTAGCACTTGGGGGGAGCACCCCTGATGGACAGAGCACCCCCTGGACAACACTACAGCACCCCTTTAGGACTGGGACACTGCACAGGACTTTGGAACTGACTGCACAACACAGTCCAGCCAGCCCCTATGGACTTTGAAGTAGTGGACACAGCCCCTATTAACAACAGCAGCACAGCACAACACAGCCAGCCCCTATGGACTTTGAAGTAGTGGACAACAGCAGCACTACACTACACTACACTACACAGCACTAACTCCCACCCTCCCTCTTCACTGTCCACAGCCGAGTGAGAAAATGGCGCCGACGCGGGTACCTTATATAGGATCCAAAACCCGCGAGACTCGGAAGGCGGGATGATGACGTTTTGCCTCGATGTCAGATCCGAGTCAGGCGGGAAAAGTCGAGCCTGACTCGGATCGGACTCGGATCGGGGGGGCTCGGGGGGGTTCGGATTTCAGAAATCCGAACCCGCTCACCCCTATTTGTAACCACTAGAGCAAGGTGACACCTCCCAGAGCAAAAGACCCTCTAAGTTAATTCCCACCTCCCCAGGGGACGCTCAGGATTTACTCCTCCTTCCATTTGCCTGTTTTGTGTCTCACGTGAATCTGGTAGTCTGAACGGAACCATCCCAGCAGGTGTTCGTCAGGGAAGTAATACCCAGAGGAGGTAGGAGAAAGTGACATCATAAGGGACGCGCACCAATCAGCAAATGGTGCAACCCCCCCTGGGTGGTCACAATATCGTGGGAAATTGGAAGATTTTAAAACATGTCACCGAAGGCAACTCCACATGTTAGTCGCTGACTTTGGCTAAGAGGCCTCGCTCTGCTAAGGTGCTAGTGGAACGCATCACCAGTTCTCTGTGGATTTATACTTTGGAAATTCTGCAAGGACCTATACGCTATTCATTGCTGTGTGTTCTGTGATTAGCTTCTACTGTATGGGATCCTGGAATCAATTGTTTCGACCCAGGGACTATCACTGCTGTGTGATCTCTGATAGTTTCTATGTGGGGTCCGGGAAGCGATTGAGTGGACATACGCTATTCACTGCTGTGTGATCAGTAATAGTTTCTACTGTGGGGACTGAGGGTCTCTAGCTATTTTGTGGAATTGTTCTGGGGCATTATACTCTATTGGGACTGCCTCTGCCTGGACTGCTACCTGTTTATTGCCCGTTCACTGGATTTACTGCTTGTCCTGACATATTATCTATTTCTGTGTACTGTGGAAAAATAAACCATCACGTTGGTTTCATCTGCTCGGTGTCTGGGTGATTGAGAGAACCCCATATCCTCACATTTGGCGGCAGCGACAGTGGGATCATTCAGACATCAATCAAGGAGCAGTGAAAGCGTGAAGTCACTCACAATAGAGAAGAGAGGATCAGGCCATATGTAAGGAATTTGCAGTAAAGTGGTCCCAGCAACTGAGTGGTCGCCAGTCCTGTAAAAGGTAAAATGGTGCTAAGGAAAGAAAGTCAGTGCCTCAAGTATCCCAGGGCAGTGAAGCTCGTGGATGGAGGTACGTCGGCATGTCGGCAGGCTAGGAAGCCGGATATATTATTTATTATAAGGATGAAGTACATATGGGCGTACTGGAATGATGCTCGGAGGATGATTAGCGGGTGGAGAGTATCCAGCTTAACAGACAAATTGTGTTACCTGGGAGATGCTTTCATGCACTGCAGAAGTGAAGCAGTTGCATGGAATCTGCTGGATGAACCAGAGTTTGAAGAATTCACGGAGGAAGTGAAGGCTACAATGGCCCAAATGATACAAGGAAGCCACTGTACAAATACAGAAGGGCAGGTCCAGGATAAGTTGTCCTCCTGGACAGACCCAGAGGAAAGATCCAAGATAGGACTACTGCAACCCGGCCAGACAACCGAGGGGGTTGCCCCCAAATTAACTGTTACCAGTGGAGCAGGGTCGTTGTCAGGGGGGCCCCTAAGCCCTCTGGAAGAACTGTGCATGGAGGAGTTGATAGCAGAATGCCAGCTGCGGGGCATCCCTGGCCAATTCAGCACGCGCAGGGAAATCCTCCAGTGTATACTCCAGGACGAGGGGGACCCCACCAAAGCGTTCACTGATTATCGGACATTTATACTCGATCACAGCCCACCGAT
This sequence comes from Taudactylus pleione, assembly GCA_031769625.1. Taxonomy (NCBI): domain Eukaryota; kingdom Metazoa; phylum Chordata; class Amphibia; order Anura; family Myobatrachidae; genus Taudactylus; species Taudactylus pleione. The sequence continues at coordinate 8,944,079 of JAUIMM010000200.1, read as the reverse complement.
GAGTGTGGGGGAACAGCTGGAGTGTCTGGAGTCGTGCTTTGTTGTGGAAGAGGAAGAGGCCTCAGATCGTGGTCTCCTGGATACCCCAGGCTGGCGGGACCAGTGTTGCAGGGTGGATGCGGAAAGGCAGCGCCTGCAACAGCTTCTCCCACTCCCAAAGGACACAGCTGCCCAGTGTACTATACTGGGAGAGGCTAGCGTCCAAGTGAAGGAAGCAGTGCCCATAATACAGGCACCCGAGGAGGAGTCGCATTACACCTTCCCTTTTGCTGAGGTGGAAGATGGAGACCTATTAACCAGCTGCCAGGGGATCTATGAGGACGGTGTCCGAGAGGAGATCACAAAGGTTGGGGGAGTACCGTCTCACTTCCCGACCACAAGCATACCAGTCGCAGATGGCATCGTGGTCCAGGCTGTTCAGCATACTCAGCTGGGAGAGGCCCATCATGATGAACTGGTAATGGCAGACTCTTTTATTTCATTGGGGGAGGCTGAGGAGAAAATGCCATTTGTATATCCTGCTATCCTAACTTCCCCGGAAGGATATGAAGTATTGTACCCGATCCTCTTTTTGGAAACTGAGGAATTGCAGGCAAAATGTTGGTACGTACCCTGTGATTTAAACGGAACATGGGTAGCAAAGACTGTTAACCTAACATCAGATCATAAATCAGAAGAGGATTTGTTATCACCCTGTAATAACTCGGACAGTGATGTGGACTGTAACTATGTGCCAGGGGATTTGCCTGCCCTTAGTAAGATTCCAGCAAGTACAGACCAGGTGGATGTCAGGAGACAGCGCTTGCAACCCCTTCTGCCACCCCAGGGAGAAGGCACTGCACAACCCGGCCCCCTGCATCTCACAGAACACGAGACATTCACGGAGATAAGTTTGGAGTGTTCAGCAGTTAAAAGCCTGAGTGGTACCCAACCAGTTATCCAGCCGACCAGGCTAGTATAGGGAGTTACCAAGGTGGAGGACAGTCCAGAAGAAGTTCCAGGTGAGACGCTGGCTTTTGAGGGGGGAGGGCTGGGACAGGACCAGCCTGTCCTGGTGGCTCCCCTGCAGCCACTAACTGCACATATACAAGGATCATCCTGGGGCCCGAGCCGTGAGGAGCCCACATGTTGCACTGAAAGTTGTCAGCCCCCCAGTTGGTGTTTGGGGGAGGAAGGAATGGACACTGCCACAGAAGTGCCATGTACAGAGCCCCAATATTTGCCTGCCCATGGGCAGCTGTTACTTGTACAAGGTGGTGAGGGGGAAGGTACCCACTGCCCCTGTGTTCCAGAAGTGAGGGCATTAGGACATCTGATTGGTATGCTTTGGGGAAAGGGGTGTGATAATGTGAAGGGGGAACACCGAACGTCTGACTTGAGGGAATTGCTAAATCCTCTGGTGGTAAAAGGGGACATGTTATATTGTAATTTTGTACTTGTGAATGGTCTAACTAGGCTGCTTCTCACATCCTGGGTCTTATGTTACATTACTCTGTGGGACACTGATGGCACACTCACCCACAAGATGCTTTACCCTGCACACCACCTCGCCCAGTCTGTAATGTGTCCTTATCACCCCTGGGAACAAGGCCTAAAAAGTGGGAGAGGAATGTGAGGACATGGGATGTGTGTTACAAATTTACTGGCAGCATCTCAGTCATTGCAGAGATCAATTTACTTTTTAGTCCTTTTGTGTCCCCCTTCCCGTCTCCTAGTGTATGTGTGATCATTCTCAGGACACACATTTCCATTACCATGAATATTATGTACTGTAAAAATTTAAGTAATTGTAATGTTTAATACTGGATAAGCCTTGATGTTAGCCTGGTCCATATGTCTGTGTTATTTGTAACCACTAGAGCAAGGTGACACCTCCCAGAACAAAAGACCCTCTAAGTTAATTCCCACCTCCCCAGGGGACGCTCAGGATTTACTCCTCCTTCCATTTGCCTGTTTTGTGTCTCACGTGAATCTGGTAGTCTGAACGGAACCATCCCAGCAGGTGTTCGTCAGGGAAGTAATACCCAGAGGAGGTAGGAGAAAGTGACATCATAAGGGACGCGCACCAATCAGCAAATGGTGCAACCCCCCCTGGGTGGTCACAATATCGTGGGAAATTGGAAGATTTTAAAACATGTCACCGAAGGCAACTCCACATGTTAGTCGCTGACTTTGGCTAAGAGGCCTCGCTCTGCTAAGGTGCTAGTGGAACGCATCACCAGTTCTCTGTGGATTTATACTTTGGAAATTCTGCAAGGACCTATACGCTATTCATTGCTGTGTGTTCTGTGATTAGCTTCTACTGTATGGGATCCTGGAATCAATTGTTTCGACCCAGGGACTATCACTGCTGTGTGATCTCTGATAGTTTCTATGTGGGGTCCGGGAAGCGATTGAGTGGACATACGCTATTCACTGCTGTGTGATCAGTAATAGTTTCTACTGTGGGGACTGAGGGTCTCTAGCTATTTTGTGGAATTGTTCTGGGGCATTATACTCTATTGGGACTGCCTCTGCCTGGACTGCTACCTGTTTATTGCCCGTTCACTGGATTTACTGCTTGTCCTGACATATTATCTATTTCTGTGTACTGTTGAAAAATAAACCATCACGTTGGTTTCATCTGCTCGGTGTCTGGGTGATTGAGAGAACCCCATATCCTCACATTTGGCGGCAGCGACAGTGGGATCATTCAGACATCAATCAAGGAGCAGTGAAAGCGTGAAGTCACTCACAATAGAGAAGAGAGGATCAGGCCATATGTAAGGAATTTGCAGTAAAGTGGTCCCAGCAACTGAGTGGTCGCCAGTCCTGTAAAAGGTAAAATGGTGCTAAGGAAAGAAAGTCAGCGCCTCAAGTCTCCCAGGGCAGTGAAGCTCGTGGATGGAGGTACGTCGGCATGTCGGCAGGCTAGGAAGCCGGATATATTATTTATTATAAGGATGAAGTACATATGGGCGTACTGGAATGATGCTCGGAGGATGATTAGCGGGTGGAGAGTATCCAGCTTAACAGACAAATTGTGTTACCTGGGAGATGCTTTCATGCACTGCAGAAGTGAAGCAGTTGCATGGAATCTGCTGGATGAACCAGAGTTTGAAGAATTCACGGAGGAAGTGAAGGCTACAATGGCCCAAATGATACAAGGAAGCCACTGTACAAATACAGAAGGGCAGGTCCAGGATAAGTTGTCCTCCTGGACAGACCCAGAGGAAAGATCCAAGATAGGACTACTGCAACCCGGCCAGACAACCGAGGGGGTTGCCCCAAAATTAACTGTTACCAGTGGAGCAGGGTCGTTGTCAGGGGGGCCCCTAAGCCCTCTGGAAGAACTGTGCATGGAGGAGTTGATAGCAGAATGCCAGCTGCGGGGCATCCCTGGCCAATTCAGCACGCGCAGGGAAATCCTCCAGTGTATACTCCAGGACGAGGGGGACCCCACCAAAGCGTTCACTGATTATCGGACATTTATACTTGATCACAGCCCACCGATGAGTGTGGGGGAACAGCTGGAGTGTCTGGAGTCGTGCTTTGTTGTGGAAGAGGAAGAGGCCTCAGATCGTGGTCTCCTGGATACCCCAGGCTGGCGGGACCAGTGTTGCAGGGTGGATGCGGAAAGGCAGCGCCTGCAACAGCTTCTCCCACTCCCAAAGGACACAGCTGCCCAGTGTACTATACTGGGAGAGGCTAGCGTCCAAGTGAAGGAAGCAGTGCCCATAATACAGGCACCCGAGGAGGAGTCGCATTACACCTTCCCTTTTGCTGAGGTGGAAGATGGAGACCTATTAACCAGCTGCCAGGGGATCTATGAGGACGGTGTCCGAGAGGAGATCACAAAGGTTGGGGGAGTACCGTCTCACTTCCCGACCACAAGCATACCAGTCGCAGATGGCATCGTGGTCCAGGCTGTTCAGCATACTCAGCTGGGAGAGGCCCATCATGATGAACTGGTAATGGCAGACTCTTTTATTTCATTGGGGGAGGCTGAGGAGAAAATGCCATTTGTATATCCTGCTATCCTAACTTCCCCGGAAGGATATGAAGTATTGTACCCGATCCTCTTTTTGGAAACTGAGGAATTGCAGGCAAAATGTTGGTACGTACCCTGTGATTTAAACGGAACATGGGTAGCAAAGACTGTTAACCTAACATCAGATCATAAATCAGAAGAGGATTTGTTATCACCCTGTAATAACTCGGACAGTGATGTGGACTGTAACTATGTGCCAGGGGATTTGCCTGCCCTTAGTAAGATTCCAGCAAGTACAGACCAGGTGGATGTCAGGAGACAGCGCTTGCAACCCCTTCTGCCACCCCAGGGAGAAGGCACTGCACAACCCGGCCCCCTGCATCTCACAGAACACGAGACATTCACAGAGATAAGTTTGGAGTGTTCAGCAGTTAAAAGCCTGAGTGGTACCCAACCAGTTATCCAGCCGACCAGGCTAGTATAGGGAGTTACCAAGGTGGAGGACAGTCCAGAAGAAGTTCCAGGTGAGACGCTGGCTTTTGAGGGGGGAGGGCTGGGACAGGACCAGCCTGTCCTGGTGGCTCCCCTGCAGCCACTAACTGCACATATACAAGGATCATCCTGGGCCCCGAGCCGTGAGGAGCCCACATGTTGCACTGAAAGTTGTCAGCCCCCCAGTTGGTGTTTGGGGGAGGAAGGAATGGACACTGCCACAGAAGTGCCATGTACAGAGCCCCAATATTTGCCTGCCCATGGGCAGCTGTTACTTGTACAAGGTGGTGAGGGGGAAGGTACCCACTGCCCCTGTGTTCCAGAAGTGAGGGCATTAGGACATCTGATTGGTATGCTTTGGGGAAAGGGGTGTGATAATGTGAAGGGGGAACACCGAACGTCTGACTTGAGGGAATTGCTAAATCCTCTGGTGGTAAAAGGGGACATGTTATATTGTAATTTTGTACTTGTGAATGGTCTAACTAGGCTGCTTCTCACATCCTGGGTCTTATGTTACATTACTCTGTGGGACACTGATGGCACACTCACCCACAAGATGCTTTACCCTGCACACCACCTCGCCCAGTCTGTAATGTGTCCTTATCACCCCTGGGAACAAGGCCTAAAAAGTGGGAGAGGAATGTGAGGACATGGGATGTGTGTTACAAATTTACTGGCAGCATCTCAGTCATTGCAGAGATCAATTTACTTTTTAGTCCTTTTGTGTCCCCCTTCCCGTCTCCTAGTGTATGTGTGATCATTCTCAGGACACACATTTCCATTACCATGAATATTATGTACTGTAAAAATGTAAGTAATTGTAATGTTTAATACTGGATAAGCCTTGATGTTAGCCTGGTCCATATGTCTGTGTTATTTGTAACCACTAGAGCAAGGTGACACCTCCCAGAACAAAAGACCCTCTAAGTTAATTCCCACCTCCCCAGGGGATGCTCAGGATTTACTCCTCCTTCCATTTGCCTGTTTTGTGTCTCACGTGAATCTGGTAGTCTGAACGGAACCATCCCAGCAGGTGTTCGTCAGGGAAGTAATACCAAGAGGAGGTAGGAGAAAGTGACATCATAAGGGACGCGCACCAATCAGCAAACGGTGCAACCCCCCTGGGTGGTCACAATATCGTGGGAAATTGGAAGATTTTAAAACATGTCACCGAAGGCAACTCCACATGTTAGTCGCTGACTTTGGCTAAGAGGCCTCGCTCTGCTAAGGTGCTAGTGGAAACGCATCACCAGTTCTCTGTGGATTTATACTTTGGAAATTCTGCAAGGACCTATACGCTATTCATTGCTGTGTGTTCTGTGATTAGCTTCTACTGTATGGGATCCTGGAATCAATTGTTTCGACCCAGGGACTATCACTGCTGTGTGATCTCTGATAGTTTCTATGTGGGGTCCGGGAAGCGATTGAGTGGACATACGCTATTCACTGCAAGTGTGATCAGTGATAGTTTCTACTGTGGGGACTGAGGGTCTCTAGCTATTTTGTGGAATTGTTCTGGGGCATTATACTCTATTGGGACTGCCTCTGCCTGGACTGCTACCTGTTTATTGCCCGTTCACTGGATTTACTGCTTGTCCTGACATATTATCTATTTCTGTGTGCTGTGGAAAAATAAACCATCACGTTGGTTTCATCTGCTCGGTGTCTGGGTGATTGAGAGAACCCCATATCCTCACAACTGCTATAGAGCCCAATATGTACATATATGTCCAGGGCAGTGCTAGGTTCTTCTGCTGCTCCTCCATGCTCCCGGACTTGCTCCAATAGTCTGGAATGGTGCTCACATCTAGAATAAAAACATCCAGCTCAGGAATGATGGCCTACTGCCGCATCTAATGGCTTATTGTGATCGCTGGCCCTGTATATACTGGAATTATGATACACAATACACTTTGTATGACGCATAATAAAGCTAGTTGAGTACTAATTCTGCCCTCTTCATGGACTGGCCACATCACTCTAAAATCAAGCATTTGGAAACCCCCTCTAGAAATCCTGTGTTTGCCACTGGGCTGGAGCTGACTACATAGGCCCTGCCCCCTACTGCGCCCAGTGTAGGGGGAGGGAATTTTCCATCAGGGGGGTTTCTGTGTACTGAGAACCCCATTGCATGCGCAAGTGCTTGGGTAGGAGTAAATGCCAATAATAATAATACTGACGGCTGCTCTAGCGGACGGAGCGCTGGAGGCGGTGCAGGTGCAGAGATCTGCACGATTCAGGCAGATATATACAAATTATATTTCATCAAAGTGCTGACTGGAGGGCAAACATCCCTTCTCCTGTATAAAAGCACGGGCGCACTGTTCAAGCGGAAACAGTCACCTGAACTGATTAAAGAGAGCCTGCAAGTGGGGCCTGTATCTGAGGGCTGTATAATAAATATATTCTGTGTAGCCTGCAAGTGGGGTCTGTATCTGAGGGCTGTATAATAAATATATTCTGTGTAACCTGCAAGTGGGGCCTGTATCTGAAGGCTGTATAATAAATATATTCTGTGTAGCCTGCAAGTGGGGTCTGTATCTGAGGGCTGTATAATAAATATATTCTGTGTAGCCTGCAAGTGGGGCCTGTATCTGAGGGCTGTATAATAAATATATTCTGTGTAGCCAGCAAGTGGGGCCTGTATCTGAAGGCTGTATAATAAATATATTCTGTGAACCTGTAAGTGGAGACAGTATCTGTGGAGCTGTATAATAAATATATTCTATGTAGCCTGCAAGTGGGGTCTGTATCTGAGGGCTGTATAATAAATATATTCTGTGTAACCTGCAAGTGGGGCCTGTATCTGAGGGCTGTATAATAAATATATTCTGTGTAGCCAGCAAGTGGGGCCTGTATCTGAAGGCTGTATAATAAATATATTCTGTGTAGCCAGCAAGTGGGGCCTGTATCTGAAGGCTGTATAATAAATATATTCTGTGTAGCCTGCAAGTGGGGTCTGTATCTGAGGGCTGTATAATAAATATATTCTGTGTAGCCTGCAAGTGGGGCCTGTATCTGAGGGCTGTATAATAAATATATTCTGTGTAGCCTGCAAGTGGGGCCTGACTGAGGGCTGTATAATAAATATATTCTGTGTAGCCAGCAAGTGGGGCCTGTATCTGAGGGCTGTATAATAAATATATTCTGTGTAGCCTGCAAATGGGGCCTGTATCTGTGGAGCTGTATAATAAATATATTCTGTGTAGCCTGCAAGTGGGGCCTGTATCTGAGGGCTGTCTAATAAATATATTCTGTGTAGCCTGCAAGTGGGGCCTGTATCTGAGGGCTGTATAATAAATATATTCTGTGTAGCCTGCAAGTGGGGCCTGTATCTGAGGGCTGTATAATAAATATATTCTGTGTAGCCTGCAAGTGGGGCCTGTATCTGTGGAGCTGTATAATAAATATATTCTGTGTAGCCTGCAAGTGGGGCCTGTATCTGTGGAGCTGTATAATAAATATATTCTGTGTAGCCTGCAAGTGGGGCCTGTATCTGTGGAGCTGTATAATAAATATATTCTGTGTAGCCTGCAAGTGGGGCCTGTATCTGAGGGCTGTCTAATAAATATAATCTGTGTAGCCTGCAAGTGGGGCCTGTATCTGAGGGCAGTATAATAAATATATTCTGTGTAGCCTGCAAGTGGGGCCTGTATCTGAGGGCTGTATAATAAATATATTCTGTGTAGCCAGCAAGTGGGGCCTGTATCTGAGGGCTGTATAATAAATATATTCTGTGTAGCCTGCAAGTGGGGCCTGTATCTGAGGGCTGTATAATAAATATATTCTGTGTAGCCTGCAAGTGGGGCCTGTATCTGAGGGCTGTATAATAAATATATTCTGTATAGCCAGCAAGTGGGGCCTGTATCTGAGGGCTGTATAATAAATATATTCTGTATAGCCTGCAAGTGGGACCTGTATCTGAGGGCTGTATAATAAATATATTCTGTGTAGCCAGCAAGTGGGGCCTGTATCTGAGGGCTGTATTATAAATATATTCTGTGTAGCCTGCAAGTGGGGCCTGTGTCTGAGGGCTGTATAATAAATATATTCTGTGTAGCCAGCAAGTGGGGCCTGTATCTGTGGAGCTGTATAATAAATATATTCTGTGTAGCCTGCAAGTGGGGCCTGTATCTGAGGGCTGTATAATAAATATATTCTGTGTAGCCTGCAAGTGGGGCCTGTATCTGTGGAGCTGTATAATAAATATATTCTGTGTAGCCTGCAAGTGGGGCCTGTGTCTGAGGGCTGTATAATAAATATATTCTGTGTAGCCTGCAAGTGGGGCCTGTATCTGAGGGCTGTATAATAAATATATTCTGTGTAGCCTGCAAGTGGGGCCTGTATCTGTGGAGCTGTATAATAAATATATTCTGTGTAGCCTGCAAGTGGGGCCTGTATCTGAGGGCTGTATAATAAATATATTCTGTGTAGCCAGCGAGTGGGGCCTGTTTCTGGGCCTCTAAGAAGAAGAGGAGAATTAATATATAAATTGTTATTTCAAGTTTAAATTAAGATCAGGATTTAAAAAACATTTTATTATTGCGAAGGCCCCTACCGGCTACTTCTTGATGACACCCGGCTGGAAAAAATTTCTGGGGCGAACACTGCGTTGTAATAGGAAAGTTTCTGTAATCATTAGGCACTTGCTGCTGGGAGTCCTCATTTCCTATTACGCTCTGCTCAGCCATGGCTATGTATATCTAGTTGTTGGCAATTAATGGTGTGTTTTGCAATATGTATTATAGTTTGCTATTTTATATAAGCCTGATACGTTTCATTTGTAATAATGCAGTGTTATGTTTTCCTTCATGTATTGCAGTGTTTTATAAAACTGTTATACCCAATTCGCATTATACAAGACTGTAGTGCCCTCAGTTCACATCATGCCACACTGTAGTGCCCTCAATTCACATTAATCCACAAGATAGTGCCCAGTTCACATTATGCCACTCTGTAGTGAATCCAATTCATATTATAGCACATTGTAGTGTCCCAGTTGACATTATGCCACTCTGTAGTGAATCCAGTTCATATAATACCACATTGTAGTGCCCCTAGTTTACATTATACCACACTGTAGTGCATCCAATTCAATGTATACCACTCTGTAGTGCATCCAGTTCAGGTTATAACACTGTAGTGCCCCTAGTTCACATTATACCATACTGTAGTGTCCCCTGTTCCCCTCATATGTAATGTGCCAATTGTTGAGTATTTTTTTTTTATATGAACCAAAGCACAATACACAATAACTGTGCACAATTCAGCAGAGCTTTGGGGTGACACACAAGGAACAAACATTGAAACATGCTTCCTGATGTCCTCTCACCTGAGGGTGCTAAAGAAACAAGACTCATAGGTGTCCCAGCGGCTCTAAATCCCGAATGAAGGTCCATCACATATATTTTAAAATAAGTAATAAACACATAAGTATACAGTGGTCTGTCCTATAACAGTGACATGTGACTGATACGGAACCTTCTATTAATCTTCTGTGAACTAGGTGGGGTGTAACATACCCCAGAAAGATTTAAACTCCTATAACTTTTTAAGAATACTGTGCGCAAGTTGTGGTTTCATGTAGCTAGAGTTGCGATGTATCCAGCTTGCATAGTGATGGTGGTATCGTGTTGCAAGCAATCGCGTAGCGAGTACATATGTGTAAAGTGCATGTGGGCATCTCATACCCCACCTGCTTCGGCAGCTGCCTTGATGTCAGCCAAGAGTGATCTCAGTAAGACTGAGCTAACTAAGGGCCTGATTCAGATCTGGTCGCTATTTGCGGGCACTCGCTGGCTAAAAGGGGCCGGATATTTAAATCATGTGCTCGCACTGCGTCGTGTAAAGCCGCCCACTAAGTATTAGCGAGCAGCGGCACTATGCGCTCGCACCTGTATAAAGATGCCCCTTTGCCACTCACAACACACGTCATCTCCGACAGTTGTAGGATTAAATCGGGAACATCGAGAGCCATCGGAGCTGCTCGCAGCGCTTGTGGTAGCCTTTTCCCACCACAACATTGCGAGCAGTTCAGGCTAAAATACAACCCAGTCACGTGTGTAATGACGCTACTTTGCTAATTATGCACACCCACTAAACTCCGTTCTGACGGTCGGGCACGCCTGTGTTCGCACATCCACACCCGGGTTCACAAGCACCTTCCCCTGTTACCACCCACAAACGACACAATCTGTCACTGAAAACAGCGGCCCGACTACGGGCTATGGGTGAGCACTTTCCCATCGCACTGAGTGGTTCGCGCAGCGCATTGCGAATTATACGCATGCGCAAATTGCGATAAAAATCGCTCAATGCGAGCAGAGCGCAGCATAGCATCCGGGTCTGAATGAGGCCCTAAGTTTTTATAATTATTTCTAATTGTTCATAAGTTTAATTTTTACTAATGATTGTGATTCAAACATGTTCCAAATATATTTTTCAAAAAAGTTGTTACTAGAAGACTTATAAGTTTGTTCGGGAACGCCTACGTTTGGCTAGCCAACCCCCCTGCCCGCCTCTCAAACGGGGCGAGCTGTCAATCACCATCGACAGCCCACCCCCTTTGGTGCGAGACCCGTAGCGACGGAGCACCCGTCGCTGGCCAGGTCTCGCGCATGCGCAGGGCCTCAACATCGACCCGCTTGCGAGTGCTCAGCATTGCGAGCAGGTCTGAATGAGGCCCTAAGTTTTTATAATTATTTCTCATTGTTCATAAGTTTAATTTTTACTGATGATTGTGATTCAAACATGTTCCAAATATATTTTTCAAAAAAGTTGTTACTAGAAGACTTATAAGTTTAGTTTGCAAAAAAAGTTTTATTTTTGTTTTTAAAAGATTAAAGAGTTTGGCCCTCATTCAGACCCACTCGCAAGCGGGCGCACGTACGTTAGGCGTACGTACAAAAATATTTAATTTCAAGGGCTCGCTCGTATTTTCGATCGCATCTAAAAATCCTCCCCAAACTCAGACGACCCCTCCTCTAACTAACGAGCGTGCGAAATAGCGAGCGTACATCCCCGAAATGGCTTGAAGGGAACGCACGCACAAGTATAAACCGGAAGTGGCCATGTCAGATGTCGATTACCTGCTCCTTTCTTCTGCCTACCTCCATCAATCGTATCATGCCAATCAATGTATCAATTAGCTTAATGGTTTTTTTTTTTCAACACAATGCAAGAAACTTTACTCTTGTCCGTGTTTGTGTTTACCCGCAGAATACGTACGGCTTAAACATTCGCTTTTATTGCTCAAAAAACATGTTAGCCACAGTGAGACAATTGTTCTATTGTTGTGGATCCCCGCATATTTTCCGGGGTTCATTTCTTTATTTAAATTTGCTTACGCATGTCACTGCATCAAGCCTATCATAACTCTCCAGAGATTTCTGGCCCTGTCGAACACATGACTCATACACTAACCAATCAAATTGCTCCTGTTAATTTCCAAGATACATTAGCCAATCAGAAATGTTTGGCACACTTTATCAAAAATGAATTTTAAGAAAAACACCATTGCCATCATGAGAGCCTCCGCATTCACCAGGCGCGAGCTGCTGGTGCTAACGGAGGTGATGGATCGGCGTATCACCAGCCAGCCTCCACCCATCACCAACCGGCAGAAGCGTTCCGCGTATGCGGAGGCACGGGCCCGCCTGCGCTCCTTCGGCTCACGCCGCAACATCGCCCAGCTGGAGCGCAGGTGGTCTGACCTGCAACGGCGAACGCCCCGCTTGCTGGCATGCTTTCGCATGCAGATAGTGGAAAGTAAGTGTTATGTATTGTGGTTTTCATGTTTGTCTTTGTGGGGCAAACTGCGTGTGCATGTTTTCATGTCTGTCCTATTTTTTCATTCTCATCATATCTGCGTGTGCATGTTTTTATGTCTGTCCTATTTATTCATTCTCCTCATATCTGCATGACCATGTTTTCCCTCTATTTCTGATATATTCATTCTACTCATATTTGCATGTTTTTTGTTGGTGGTGGGTGATTTTAAAATGTTATTTGGCCAGGATTTGGCCAGAAACTAACCACAATTTGTTTGACATCTTTTAGGGGGACAGGCAAGACTACGCCGTCACCGTCCGGCCAGACGGCGGTCCCGCCCACTCTCACCCACCCCCAGCCAACACTCCACCCCAAATAATTCCCCTATTCCCCCCTCCTCCCAAGCCTTCCAAGACCCTCTCCCGGAACTGTCGGGCCTCCTTCCCCTCCGTCCCCCTTCCCCCTCTCCTCCAACCACCCCTCTTCCAATTACCCCCTCCCCGGAGTCCGTGATAACCCCGCCCCGTTCTTTGGGGAATGAAGGCTCCTCCGAGGATGAAGATGGAGGGACTTCGGGATCTGCCGTTTTGGCTACCGGTATGTTTTTCTTTTGCGTTTTTTTTAACCACAAACTGTTTGTATGTAATCATGTGTCGTTCCTTTATTCGTGATTTTTGGGTTCTTTTTTGGTGATTTAGCAGTTTGCCTTTACCTCTTCCTGCTGATTTCAACATACACATATCACACCTGTGGGTATTTCTACATAGGCCTTGTAATTTTTGCAGCACCCCTTTTTTTTTTAATTTTGGTTTTGGAGTGATTTCGTTGTGTTTTTGTTTTTTTAATGTGGATTCCCTATTGTTTGATTAATCCACACACTTTTCTCACCCACAGAGGAACAGAGGCGTCGACAAGAGGTCGAAGATTGTGTGGCACACATGCGCCAAAATGTAATTGGGCTTGACCGGCTGTCTGGCATCCTTCGGCAGTAGTTTTTTTTTGTTTTTATCTTTTTCAAAATAAATTGTTTATTTCTAATATACGTTCTGCCTCATTCGTTTTTTCAAAACCAAAGATAGTTAACCCTGACATAAGTAGACTGTTCCTGCAAGGTTTTGCATTTTTTAAAAATTAGATTGGGTTTTGTATTTGTATGTAAAACACCCTCAAGAAACACATAACAGTAACAATGTAATTTCCCTTTTTGTGTGTAGTGTCAATTAGATATTTCTACATTTTACAGGTTCCTAGTTGGTGGGCAAGCTGCTTAGGCGAATCTTACAAAGCCAAATGATTGGACAGGCTTCCTTTTGGTGTGGGTTGGGAACCTGAAAACATATTTCATTTTTGCTCAACTGGCGTCAGTACTGGATTACCCCTTATTCAAATGTAAGGTGTGTTAACCTGGTTAAACTTGCTGGTAACGTCCAAAAAAAGGAAGAACATTTAACTCTCCAAACATTTATTCACAACATTACTGAGAAATCAAAGTGGTCACTCACAAAAAAAACACACAGCGATAATCTCAAATACAACACATACCCAATAAAAAAAACAAAAAAAAAAACAAATCAAGAACTGGTTGAGGAAGGACCATGCCAAAATGATTCCACAAACATGGCGTTGCGATATGGGTTCCAGAATATATTCCCAAAATGACCAGATCCAGGTTTGGTAAGGGTAGCATGAAGTAGTGAGCGTTGTAGTGCCAAAGATTATGTGAACAAACCGAAGATGTTGAAAAAAAGAAAACAAAATTAGATGTTCGCAAACAAACACAAACACATTAGGTTTAAACACTGTTTTGTTCAAACTTACCTAAAAAATCTGGCCACCACATCATCGCGTATGGCCCCCCCACATACTGACCTCCGACCAACCTCGGGGGGGCCATCCTCAGGTAAGGCATCCTCTGGCTGCATTGGGACACCACTCCTTATGGCGATGTTGTGAAATATCCCACACAGGACCACAATTTTCGACACCATATCCGGCAAATACATGAGCTCGCCACCAGAGCGGTGGAGGCATCTGAATCGGCCTTTTAAAAGGCCGATACAGCGCTCCACCACTTGCCTGGTGGCTGTAAGTGCGGAATTAAATGCACTTTGTGGGCCTGGTGTGGGAGCCAATTAAGGAGTGAGCAGCCAGGACATGCAAGGATATCCACTGTCTCCTATGGAAAAGAATTGACAACATCAGGAACACTGTGTATCAAGCTTAACATTGTTATGTACTAAAGGTCTCCACTTACCCAGAAGCCACGCATCACCAGCTTGTAGGTTGGTAAATTTGTGCCATATCCCTGATTGCCGGATGACGAAGGAGTCATGTGCACTTCCGGGTAATTTAGCATTCAGGGACAGGATCTGGAGGGAGGCATCACATACCACCATTACATTCAGGGAGTGATAGTGTTTCCTGTTTCTAAATATGGCCTCCAGCCGGGCTGGAGGCTGAAGTGGTATGTGAGTACCATCCACAACCCCTATGATGTGTGGGAAGGCAGCTATTTGGTAAAAATTGGCCTTGGCCACACTAAGGGCACCCATATACAAAGGCATTTGAATAAAATGATGGAGGTGCTTGAAAAGTGCCTCCATCACTGCCCTCAGGATCCGGGAAAAGGAGGATTGGGAGATGCCCGCCACTATTCCCACCGTTGTTTGAAACGATCCTGAGGCACAGAAATGTAACACCGCCATAAATTGCGTAAGTGGTGGTATTGCTGTTGGACTGTCAATTTGCAGCTCAAGATCACTTTCTATTAATGAGAGAGTGTCTATGATGATTTTGGGAGGTAGACGGTAGCGTCTTAAAACCTCATCATCGGGCATTCCAAAAAGGGTGACACGTGTTCGAAATATCTGGGGCCTTGCATGCCTACGATGCCTACGCCTGGGACGAGATTGAGGTTGGTCGGCTTCCGGGAGCATGGCCAGAACAATCCGCCCCAGATCAACCTGAAATTCAAAGATTTTAAAGTAAGGCTTTTGACCCACCCCAAAACTATATTAAAACAACTTAGCTTGATGATACCATCCATTGCTGCTTACATGCCGGGGTATTGTCATGATACGTCCAAACTGAAAATAAACACCAAAATTACTTGACACATTTCACTCTGTGCATTTTTGTTTACAAATTTTGTGCTAGACCAAAGTTAAAATATGCCAAACACCCATTTAGCAAAACAGCAAAGCGACATTTAACACAGTACATCAAAATGGGTCGAAATGTTGGCACAAAAAGCGAAAGAGAAACCACCAAAAAGTTAGAATGATTATTAAGCTGTTAAAAATGCGCTAATTAGTTCGCTAATACAAGTCACAAGAGTAACTACTAAAAATGCGCTAATTAGTTCGCTAATACAAGTCACAAGAGTAACTACTAAAAATGCGCTAATTAGTTCGCTAATACAAGTCACAAGAGTAACTACTAAAAATGCGCTAATTAGTTCGCTAATACAAGTCACAAGAGTAACTACTAAAAATGCGCTAATTAGTTCGCTAATACAAGTCACAAGAGTAACTACTAAAAATGCGCTAATTAGTTCGCTAATACAAGTCACAAGAGTAACTACTAAAAATGCGCTAATTAGTTCGCTAATACAAGTCACAAGAGTAACTACCAAAAATGCGCTAATTAGTTCGCTAATACAAGTCACAAGAGTAACTACTAAAAATGCGCTAATTAGTTCGCTAATACAAGTCACAAGAGTAACTACTAAAAATGCGCTAATTAGTTCGCTAATACAAGTCACAAGAGTAACTACTAAAAATGCGCTAATTAGTTCGCTAATACAAGTCACAAGAGTAACTACTAAAAATGCGCTAATTAGTTCGCTAATACAAGATAAAAAATGGACTTACCAAGAGCAAATATATAAGAGTCAAAATCAAAAGGTCTTTTGGGTCGAAAAAAAAAAAAATCTAAAATAGAAGAAATTATGGATCCAAAAATTACAAAAAATAAGAAACACAATGAAACAACAATTGAACAAAAGTTAGACTTCACAAAACTTACCAAATCAAGAAACGAGGTCCCAAAAATATAAACCAACAAAGATAACGGAAAAAAAAAACGCAAATCTAACCAACAAACGAATCTCCAACCGCCAACTCCTTTCTACGCAATCAATAAACTCCAGCCAAGATAACCTCCAACAATCCAAAAACGCCACCTCGACTTGAGACACACCAAGCCATAAATAGTGTTTCGTTTCCCGCACAAATTAAGGAGGGATCATAGGGCCGCACAATCAATGATGCGGCCGCAAAATAAGGACGCATGTATAAATACGTCACGAAAACACATTCAAATTCTGGTGTATTTCTTGTTTGGACCTCAGACATGGCGACAGACCAGGGAAACAATGCCCAAGAGTCAGGCGGTAAGTCTTTAATGCATTTTGTATCAATGATTAATTTGAAACATAAGATTAGGCAAGTTGTGATTTTGTGAATTCTGTAAATTTACACAAATAGGTGAGGAGAATGACATGGAAGAGGCTGCTGGGCCCAGTATTCCGGCCAAAGCGGCCAAAAAAAAAAGGCAGCCACATTTCACAAGAAAGGAGATGGAGGTTTTGATCCAGAAGTGTGTGGACATCCTGCCACAGGCAGACAGGAATATGAGTCTAAGCCAGAAGTGGAGAATGTGGGAAGAGGTAGCCGTTGCTGTCAATAGGGTGGGTGATTATGTCCGTCTAGCCCGGGATGTCAAATGGCGGTAAGTAAACCCTTGCCCCCCCTAAAAACAAACCCCATTTTAAACCAAAGGATAATGGCTTCCATTTTTTCCCACAGATGGGGCGACTTCAAATATCGCTTAAAACAAAAACTCGCGGACAGGGCTAGGCATGCAAGGGGGACAGGTGGGGGTCCCACCCCTGTGTCATTGGAGTTGACGGATTTAGAAGAGCTGGCACAGGGGTGTGTGCAGCCTGTGGAGGTGTTTGGCGTGTCCAACATGGATACGGACATGCCAGACTTTGCGGCTCCTCATGTTGTCCCAGGTAAATCTTTGGATGTCATCAACTCTGAAATGTTATTGTGCCAATATGTAGATTGTAATGTGAGGCTTTTCTCTTTTTTCCTAACAGAGACACAGGCGGATGAGTCTGCTCCAGAGGGGAGCCTTGGCCGCCGAATTTCTGCTGGCTCTGCAGGGGAGGAACCAGTACATCCGGCTGAGGACCCTGCAGAAGCCAGTCCAGAACAATCCCCCTCGCAGGCAGTGGCCCTCCTCACAGAACTCAATTTCAAATCGGATTCCCATACGGAGATTCTGCAGAGGATGGACGCCAGTCTGCTACGGGTGGCTGAGGCCCTGGAGCAAAATGCTGCGGCCAACGAGACCATTGGTCAGGCCCTGGCGGAAAATACCAGGGCCAACATCCGCATCGCCAATGCCCTGGAGCAGCTCGTTCGCCAGCACATGGTGGAGCCGACCTCCCTTCCTGCTGGAACATCAGGATCCTCCACCTCTGGCACAACATCAGCCAATCCTCCAAATGTGCCTAGCCCTGTGCCTAGTCCAGAGGCCACAACATCTGCCTCTGGACAGGCCAGCCCGATGACATCCCGGACCCGGTCTGGCGCCCTCCCTCCCCCATCCAAACGGGTGAAAAAACGGTGACAGCAATGGTGACTTTTCCCACAATCCTTCTGTGCTTGGCTCATATTCCTTTTGGGTCAAAACTTCCCTCTCCTTTCTTGTGAAATGTTTTTATTTTTTTGATGTATGTTTATGTCAACAGTTATGTTGGGCCAATTTGTTTGATTTGGGAACATATCTTTGGGCTAAAAAGATGTCCCCAAAATTTTTAAAATAAGTTATTTTGTTTGAGCAATAAATTGGAAATTAAACAATGACATTGGATTGTGAAATTATTGTACAAATGGGTTACATTTAATCCTGGGCCAAAAGGCAAAAACTCGGACAAAAAAAAAAAAAAAAAAAAAGGGCTCTTTAAGGAACGTTTAAAAATTCATATAATTCGGCAAATTCAAGAGGCACAAATAAAATGGTGCGAAAATGAAAACATGATGAAATTATTGTTACAATAGGCCCTAACCACCAAATTGCTGCCCAAATAAACCCCCCCAAATGTACGCAAATTGACTGTGTCATCCTGACATTAGCAGCTCTGAGTTCCACCTGCGTACGTTTTGTGCTATCCCAAAAAACTGATTTCAAAACACATACCAAGCCGGTTCTCAATCCAACACTAATTGCTTTTCTGCCCGCCCGCGATTAATCGCAACAACATCGTGGAGTCCAGGGACGGAGGAGAAGGCCATCGCCAATGTGGTCGAGTAATCCAGACCCTAAGCTGTGCGAGCATTTGGAAGGGAAAGAGGATCATCCAGTGACGTAGGAGTCGGTCCGTACACATTTTACGCTCGCATCTGCTAATGTATGTACGCCCCAAAAACGCCTCGCCACGCCTGCGTTTTTCTATCTCCACCCTCGTCAACACCCTAAAACGCCCTGTTCTGTCAATCACATTTGACATGTCACTTCCTGTACGCTATTTTAGGAACGAGTCCAAAAAAACTCGCAATCTGCAGTACGCATATGCGCAGTGTTACACCGACGCATGCGCGGTTATTCAACATCGGAACGCAACGAGCGTACTGCTGTTAACGAGCGGCTCTGAATGAGGGCCTTTGTTCCCTAAGCTACATTGCTCCGGCTCTCCTGATCATTCAGTTATTATTTTCTTCACCATTTGCTGCCCCGACGCCATCCATCCGTGTCTTCAGCACCGTGATCTCCTGCTGTAGGTCCTCTATCTCCTGGTCTTTTTTCTTTAGCTTGGCCACCAATTTGCTAAACTGTTTTATCAGCTTATTGTGACCTTTTGTTGCTGCCTTTGCGATGGTTAGCTCATCCTCCATAACCTGCATCTTCTTGCTATTTTCGGATAGTAATGCTGCCAGCCTTTCCCTCTCTGCTTTCTCCTCCTGTAGTTGTTCCCTCAGCTCCTCTGCTTCTCTTCTGGATGTTTCCTCTGCCTCTCTCATGAGGGTGACTTGCTGGATGTATTCTCTCCTGCTTTGCAGCATCTGGCTCAGGTCAGTTATCTGTCTCTGAATGATCTATAAGTCATAAAAAAGTTGTGATTATAACCAAAAAGTGATGGTTATTTCTATAGAATATGGTTCTTTTACCTCTATTATTAAGCACAGTTACCTCCATCTGTTCTTTAGAAGTTATTAATACTGTAAACTGCAACATTACTTGTGTCCAAGTGACTCCTCATACAATTACCTGCATCTGCATGGCACTAAGGGGTGCTGCGTCAGTGCTGGGGCTCTTGGGTGGGCTGGGCCTCTCTCTTCTGAAAAAGTGTTGCATTCTCTGGAAGATGGCACGGATAGAGGTCCAGAGCTGCCTCCAGCCATCCCTGGTTTTGGGTGTTTGGGCACAGGGAGCGGATGATGGATGAGTCTGCAATACAGGCACAGAGAGAAGGGGAGGGAGAGAGGACAGATTAGTTATTATGGCCATACAATGAGAGCCGTGGGAGAAGTGGCGGTATAGCCTGTCGCTGTACACCGGGCCACTTCCACCTCCTGTATATCTATATCCTCACACTGACCAGGTCACTACACTACCCCTGGAGCAGGTGTGTTACATGTAGCTATGGTGATATCAGTGTAACATCTTCCAAAGGATCCCTCTCCGATAGTGGCCACTAGCTCATGTGCATTATTGGGAATATTGGTAAATAGGTCTCCTGGAGATAAATAGACTGGCTGCCTATACTGTGTGCAGGTGATGGGCTCATTATCATTATCACTGACCTGATGTTCATCCTGATCCATTGTCGCTGTTTCATCCTTCTCCAGCTGTTGTTCCAGGATGGCGTTCCTCATGGTCACACTAAGAGATAATGTGCAGTTTTATTATTATTTTTTTTTTCTTAAGTTCCCCTCCCAGTCAGTGCACAGGAACGCCCATCACTTTCCCGCACCATTTCTGATACCGTCTGCCCCGTTAGTAGAAGCACCTTTGTGCATACACTCTGTGTAATACATGCGCTGTAGGGCTAGTCACAATGTTTTGTGCATGAGCATAATAACTGAGCTACAGGAACATCAGCAGTACATTATCCTCTGACCCTCTGTACACCTAGATAAATGACTTACTACCAGAGTATATACAGTGTTACATAGTTACACCTAGACAAATGACTTACTACCAGAGTATATACAGTGTTACATAGTTACACCTAGACAAATGACTTACTACCAGAGTATATTCAGTGTTACATAGTTACACCTAGATAAATGACTTACTACCAGAGTATATACAGTGTTACACAGTTACACCTAGATAAATGACTTACTACCAGAGAATATATAGTGTTACACAGTTACACCTAGACAAATGACTTACTACCAGAGTATATATAGAGTGTTACATAATTACACCTATACAAATGACTTACTACCAGAGTATATACAATGTTACATAATTACACCTAGATAAATGACTTACTACCAGAGTATATACAGTGTTACATAATTACACCTAGACCAGTGGTTCCCAAACCATGTGCCATGGCATCCTGGGGTCCCTCAGTGCACATGCAGGGGTATCTCGGAGTGGTGGTCCAGTACCAAATAAAATTATTTTACTCAGTGTGATAGGTAAAATCAGTGCTAATGGCTGCCAATCAAAGAATATGTGGACAAAAAGAAGCACAGCCCTGTCACCCACCACATAACTGACCCTAAGGGTGACATAGAAACACAATTTACTTTTTTTAATTTGTTCTAAATTTCTCAATAAGAAACTTTTGGCCCAGGGGTACCGTGGAAAATATGCCGATAATCTAGGATGCCGTGGTTCGAAAAAGTTTGGGAACCACTGACCTAGACAAATGATTACTACCAGAGTATATACAGTGTTACATGACAGAATATAAATACCCTCTGAGTTGATCACTGAGCATGGATATTATGCTATACAGCTGCTCTGCCTCCATGCTGTACTGCTGCCGGAGCTGGGCCAGTTCTTTTTGCAGGTCCTCATTGTCAGTCTGCAAGAAAAGAGAGATGGAAATTCTCAGTATGAACTTCCCAATGGCCCCTAATCTCCAACATAAGTCAGCACCATCCAGCCTTATGGAAGTGTCACACCTGTGGGATTGCGACATGAAACACTTAAGCTGGGTACACACTGACAGATACATTGGCCGATCAGTTGATCGGCCAATGTATTTGCTGCCCATCGGGCAGTGTGTACCCGCGATATGTTGGCGAACGTCGGCATTCACCGACATATCGCATTGGCTGTGCTGCACAGCCGATGGACAGATATGTCTGCAAACATATCTGTCCATCGGCAGGTGTGTATATAAATCACATAACCTGTAAATGCTAGCAATAGGTTTTCTTACTTACAGTATGTCAGTGTCTCACTTCAATAATTTCTGAACTAAGGATTATGATCCTGCTACCTAAGCAGTTACTAGCTGCACCTAATGCAGGATAGTGGATGACAGAAATCCACATCACTGTCATGTGACTAAGGGTCACCAGCTCATATATAACACCTACGATTTGCCACCACTGGGAACCAGCAATAATAATAATTATAAGTAATACATAACCCCTTAGCTTAGTCAGATTTGGGCACAGACACCTCCCAACATGTACACCTACTAAATTAGGACAAAACACCACTCTCTATGCCCAGAAATGCCCTCTTTCAGCTGAGCTCTGCCCCTTCTGAGATCCATGAAAAATCCTAAATGTGCAGGCAACAAAGTACAACAAATAACAATAACAGTGCACTTACCTTTCTCCTGATGCATGGCCGGTCCATGGCTGCACCCTAACTACTCTCTCTACTCCCTCCTCCCTCCTCCTCTACTACTATATACACTAAAATACTAATATACTAAACTAAAGATAATAAAAAATATAATAAAAAGAAAACTGAATAAAACTAACACTAAATAAACTACTATATATATATAAAAAATTATATACTAACTAAATATAATACTAATACTATACTAAATAAATAAATGCCTAAAACTAACACTAAGAAAATGATAATAAAATAAAACCAAACTTAACTATCACTAACAATACTATAAATATACCACCAGCACCAGACAACGCAACAGAATAACCTCTAGTGTTCTGCCCTGGGTTACCACTTATTGTGTAACAATAGGCCATTGTGATGTCATCACACAGACATTAGCAGCAGCCATACAGGCAAATATTTGACTATGATTAGAGGTAAGCAGGGGCAGGATAGTGTACCGCCTATCTACCCTAAGTTACAAAGCCCAAAAGGGGTAATATTTCAACCAAATCGGTTTGACCAAATTTGACCATCGCGACCATCATCATGGACGCTCGCATAGCTGTGGGTGGTCACCCACAGCTATGCGAGTGGCCAGGAGGCCGCTCCATTTTAAGCTAGGCCGGCCCTGATTCAGAGCGAGCGCTCTAGTCAGAGCGTCCGGCTCTGAATCAGGCCCTCTGTCTCCTAACACTGCTTAGTAAAATAGACCCCTAAGGCATTTTACATGGGACCAGCCCAGGGAAGCAAATGTGGTGGAATTTTTTTTGCTGATGTTTGGAGACCTCATTATGAAGCATAGTGATACAATGGGACAATATAGCAATAGACGTAACTGACGCAAGGCTCATTGGGTGGGGTGCGGAGCCATAACACCTAGAGCAAGTGTATGTTACAGTGCCCATCCCCCATACTATGTTGGGATGGGGCCAGGCCGGCACATGTAGGCAAATTCAAATAGTAAATAAAGAAAGCAATATCAGGGCCAGTGTGGAGCTGGGGCATGAAGGGCCCACTGGGAAAATAGTAGAGGCCCATGAGTAGCACAGCTGATGGGATGTGGGTACATTCACATCACATACTGTATGAGCAGCACCCATCTATTATGGTGCATTCAGGTACCATGGATGGTGACATTGTCCTTGTAACCTATGGCTCTCCAGCTTGGCCTCTGACAGAACATGCTGTGCCTTGTAGTTCCCCAACACTAAAGAACTAGATACTTTGAAAAAACTAGTGTCATCGGCTGAAAGCCAACTACCTTGCAGCGTGTATTCTATCTGTAGCGTCTCTGGGGCAGTGCAGGACAGCGGAGCCCATCCACGTGGAAGCTGCCATCGCTATAGAAAGGACATGTGACATGTAATCAGTCTGATATTTTGTTCTCCTACTATAATAAAAAGACACCCTGTAAGAAATTATATATACAGTATATATATATATTTATATATATATATATATATATATAGCAGTATAAATAGCACTCAATGGTCCTTACAATAACTGTAAATAAAGGCATTTAGGGCCTGATCAAGCAAGGAATGCAAATGTGCGCACACGCACTCGGCCGCTGCGTGTATATGCTAATCAGTGCATACGCACGGCAACCGCAGCACAAGATGCAGACCCCAGCAATACATAATGCTGCCCACCTCCCTTTACTCACAGCCTGAGTAGTCTGCAAATTAGCGGAAACATCGGTAACATCGGGAACCATCGGACCCATACACAGAATAGTGGTGACCTGACCCTCCCGCATACTTTGCTACATCCCCTGCACGAAGTGAGAGCTCAGGATTCGTAGGGTCTCGCAATGGCTAATTTATGCATGCCACTTCAATGGCGTTGAAACGCACTGACACGCCTGCGTTCGCACGACCATACACCCCTACACCACCCACAAACGGTACTCCCTGTCAATCACTGGGTGATGGGCCTGCGTGCTGTCTGTGCTCCCAATCCCATCCACAGCGCCTAGTTCACGCATGCGCACTGCGTCTTATATGCATGCGCAGAGAGCAAACATCGGCCGGCTGCGTGCGAACGCAGCATTGCGTTCCTTGCTGAATCAGGCCCTTAGTCCAAAAGTTTCTGCAACGTTTCAAGGTTTAATTCCTCATCTTCAGACAGTATATACAAAATGTAAGCAACAATAATCTTACCTATATGTAGACACCCCGTGAGTGTTAGACACTGTCCAGCTGCCGGTGTCCTCGGCAGTGTCTGTCGAACTTCCGTCTGGGATCCAGCCCTGCCACGGCACAGAAATACTCCCGCCGTTACCATGCATCAACACTGCACTGACATACCCACCACCAAACAGTTTCAAATCTGGACAAATGAAAAAAATAATGATGTTAAATACTATAGTCACATCTTACCATATATGGATAAGCATCTTATTACCTATATTCTAGAGAAATTATTTCTATATCGAGTCCTAAAGTGACCCATTCAAACTTATAGCTATTCACAGTATAGAATCATCCTAATTGTACTTATTATCAAAACATGATATTACAAATAAGATGTTGCAGAGATGTGTTAATACTATTATGCTACCAATTAGCAAATATTCACCAAAGCATCTAGTAAAATACTGTATCTAACTACAAAAAAAAATTCCAGTTAAGACAACACGATTTCATTGTATCTAAGGTATAATTCCACTTAGATTCCAGCTTGAGTATTGCCCCTTCTCTTGTATTCTAGGACGTGGTCTATTATAATGTGTATAAAGCTGGAGAGACTATGACAAGACTCAGTAAAAATGTCTCGACATTTTGCCACCCAATGCGGCTCTATTGTCCGATCTATGTAGGGCCATATACGTTCCTTAAAGGATAATATCAGTCGATTATCGATGATTTTTGTGCAATATTATCGCACCTGTGATAATCAGATAGACTGAAACAGGCGATAAGTTTTCACCATCTCAGAGTAAGTAAAAAAATGCAATATCCCTATTTTTGCCTAAAAATGTGGGGATTTCTTTCAGAACCCTTTGGACACCCCCTTAATGATAAATTATCCCAAAAATTCTTTGAAAATTTGCGCAATTTGTCCCAAAATGTCAAGTTTTGGGTGAAAAAAGATAATAATTGAAAATGGGTTTAATGTTTTGGGCCTGGTATTTCAGGGCGCTGTATGGATGTAACAGGTGTTTTTTTTTTACTTTTTTTTTAAAAGTGCGCTTTACAACACCAAAATATACTTGCACCCAATTGACGTGGGGCTTTTTTTTACGTGTGTGTCTGGGATTACTGAAGGTGCAGGGGGGAGGCTACTACTGGGGGCACTGATGGGGGGAGGCTACTACTGGGGGCACTGCTGGGGGGGAGGCTACTACTGGGGGCACTGCTGGGGGAAGGCTACTACTGGGGGCACTGCTGGGGGGGAGGCTACTACTGGGGGCACGATTACTACTGGGGGCACTGCTGGGGGGAGGCTACTACTGGGGGCACGATTAGTACTGAGGGCATTGCTGGGGGGAGGCTACTACTGGGGGCCGACACCCCATTCACTCCCCTTCACTCCCTTTTTTTGCAAGCTCTGGGTGCGCTGTGCGTACACACACACCCAACCTGCCTTCTGTTTGTATATCTGTGCGTGATGTCCTGTCGTTGATTGACATACGATTGTGTATGTAGTGTAAAGTGAAAGTATGGGCCTGCGCAGTGGCTTAATTGTGTCTCGGACGCATGCGTCCTTTGCCGATAATCGCCTGCTATGTGCGCATACGCATTTGCAAACAACTCTGAATCAGGCCCATGGTGGCAATCTAAAGCAGTGCCGTAGCCTCAATCTCATGGCCTGATTCATTACGGATCACTATTGCAATCACAGCTGCGATTATGCATGGAGGTCTGCTGAGAAAATATGCTACTGATTGCTATCGCAATGCCGTCGCACAGCCAGCATAGAGACGCCCAGTACCTCCCACTACTGCATTCACACATCCGCACCTTGCAATCCTCCGTATACATCGGGGACATCGAGTAACATCGGACCCTCACGCATAATTACACAAAGTCTGACCTTACTCAGAAATTGCTAACCTCGTAGCAAGCAGTGAGTACACAAGCTGCATATGCCGTCACAGTTGCTAATTTATGCACGCCCATGCAACAGTGTTCCTTAGGGCAGACACGCCTGCGTTTTTCCAACCACACCCCCTTCACCACCCCCAAGCGCTGACCTCCCGTCACTCACTCTGCGATGGCTTTTTTTCTTGCGTGAGTGATCGTAGGGCGATCGCAATTCTAACTCACACACACGCACTGCGATGCATACCCAGTACACAGCATTGACTGGTCTGCGTGCCCTGTTGCAATAGCAATCCATGGAGAATCAGGCCCTCAGTGTCAACCGAAGACTGGATGATTGACACACGAGTATAGTCAGTATTACCAGTACAAATGTGACCAGGTATTGTCTTGTTTGCTATACAGGCTTATTAAGTCATTACCTGTAGACTGTGGGATATGTTTTAGTGTACGATTAAGGCAAATTAATTGTTCCACATCCCATATGTATCACCAGGTCCTAATCCTGGTGCTTGGACTATGCTCTCTCTTATGCTGGGCATACACGGCCAGATAAAATGTCTGTCAGACCGACAGACATTTTGTCTGGCAGCCTGCCAGCCGTAGATGTCGCTGGCATACACTGTGAGATTTCTCTCACAGTGTATCAGCCCGACATCCGCGCTCCGCCCCCGGGGGAGGAGACATTTCCCTTTTCCTTCCGTAGGAAGGAACACAGGAAATGTTCATCTGTAGACCGCGGCTGGGCATACACTGCCCGATGCGGCCGACAGTTTACCGGTATATATCGCATCGGACGGGCATGCTGGACAATCCGTCATGCCCGACCGAGCAATATTTAACCCTCGGTCGCCCCCCCACACGCTACAATTATCGGGGCGATCCGCCGATATCAGGCGGATCGCCCCGATAATTGTAGCGTGTATGGCCAGCATTAGGAAAGCTCATACTTGCCAACATTCTAAATCCCCTCCCTGGGAGCAGCCTCGGAGAGGAGATTCTGTGACATCTTTGGGGGCGGGGCCGAACTGTATATGTCATTAGGCCCCGCCCCACCACCGGAAAAAGGCAGCCAATTGCAAGTCTGCGAGCAGGGTGCGGGGGAAAATGACGCGATTTGCATTGATTTAGCCCCGTCCCCTACTCGTGGACCTGAAAATACACCATAAAATCTCCCCATCCTGCCCTTTGCACTAGGAAGTGGGCGGGGTGCGGGAGATATGCCTACTCTTCCAGGGATGCGGGCGCTTACCTGAAAAATCAGGATCCTTGCACAACTACTTCCTCCAACCCTCAGCGGAGAGGAGGTGTGAGGTATAGAGCAGTGTTTCCTAACCTTAGTCCCCATGGCCCACTTGCAGTGCTGACATTAGAGATATCCCTGCTTCAGCACAGGTGGATAAATCAAACTGACTGAGATAATAATTAAGCTGTGCTCAGGCATGGATATCTTTAGTACCTGTGAGTTGGTTTATGAAGTGTTGTGTTGTAAACCCCCGGCACTTCTGATTCTTTTTTATGATCGATATTTAAAAGGGCAGTGCTTTTACTACTGTCTTACTGGTAAAAGCATTGCTCTTTTAAATATCTTGCATAACAGAAGCGCCAGGTTTTACAACCCAACGCTTCGTAAATAAACCCCCTGGACTTTTTCATTTCTGGGCCATGAGGTGGGGAAACCATGGCATAGAGGAACCGTCAAGTATACCTCTCCCTACTTTGAGAGCCTAAGCTACTGTAAGCTTTCAGAGAACACCGTAGTCGCTCCTATGGGTATATTTAGTAACAGGCGGTTTGTCGGTCATCTGCGGCTTTGACAGATTATAAAACAGCAATAGGAATTAATGATTATCCCAGCTTGTTTAGAATTTATTTTTATTGCTGCTATAAGGAGGGACACTGGGATCTCGATCTCTCCATCCACATTTTTATTGCTGACTGACTGTTTAATGGAACAAGATCCCGTTTTTCTTGAATTGTCAAATTGTTCAAGAAGCTTAGGCCAGTATCCAATCCGTGATAAATTACCCCGGCTAATTCCCTCGCCCAGGCTATCCTATTTGCCCCAATGTCAGCACTTATCAGGGATTTTGTTTCCACAGAAACCAAAGTCGTGATAAGAAGCCATTTTTATCCCGACCATGACTTTCCTCGGAGAAAAACGTTAAAAACGGGGTTTAAATGGATAACACGAAAAAATTGTTGAAAAAGGCCCAAAACTCTGCGGAAAGAGTAAAATTTACCTTCGATAACTCTATTTCTTCAAAGTCCATAGGGTCCACAGGTAGACCTTGGGGTGTAGGTGGTGGTTGAGGACCGGGCACCGAACAGTTTAAGTTTTGCTCCTAGGATGCAACGGTCTTTCCCCCTTTACCCCGCCCCGAGCAAGAGGCACTTCAGTTCATGACAAGCCTAGGGCTGGAGTAGGAGAGGAGAGAAGGAAGACTGGTACACACAAGAATCACGTTCTCACACAGAAAGAGATGGGAAACAGGTGACCAGGAAACATAGCCCATAGAAGCCAGGTGTGTCAGGGCGGGTGCCCTGTGGACTCTATGGACTTCAAAGAAGAGTTAACGAAGGTAAGTTTTACCATAATTCTAATTTTCTTCTTCAGGTTCCATATGTCTCCACAGGGAGACCTTGAGGATGTCCCAAAGCAGTAATTCAAGGGTGGGGACGCTCTTGAGCTGAGTGGAGAATCCGACAGTGAAGCAATTCTACGCTGGAACCAAATGGACAGAGCAGAGACGTGTACCTTCAGTGAAGAAAGTCCAAGGTCCAATCCAGCTTGGAGAGCCAGGAGTCTAGAAACCTGAAACACATGAGGGTCATAGCTTCTGGCACCACACCATGGAAGTACATATGCCACAATCTACGGTAAATGCTGTCAGAGTCCGGCTTATGCGCTCTGAGCATAGTCTGGACCACAGAGCAAGAAAACCCTTTAGACCTCAGTAGGAATGTCTCAAGAGCCACGCCATGAAAGACAGATGACCCAGGTCCAGGCGAAGACAGGGACCCTGAGACAACAGGTCCTGCTGCTGAAGTAGCAAGAACTGTGCGTCTATGGAAAGACTCTGAAAATCTGAGTACCAATGCCATCTGAGCCATGCTGGGGCCACCAGCAGGACAGTGTCTCTGTCTTGTTTGAACTTCCGCAGGACTCGAGAAAGAAGGGAGACTGGAGGGAATAGGTACACCAGATGAAAGGTCCACTTCACTGATAAGGCATCTACAAAGGCTGACTCGGCATCCCTTGTTCTGGAACCGTACACTGGCAGTTTGTGAGTGTGTCTGGAGGCCATGAGGTCCACCTCTGGTAAGCCCCATTTGTCCACTAGGAGTTGAAAGACTTCTTGGTGGAGAGACCATTCCCTAGCATGCACATCATGATGGCTGAGTAAGTCCACTTCCCAGTCTAGAACTTCCAGAATGAACACTGTGGAGATGGCCGGGATGTGACCTTCGGCTCATGTGAGAATGCGTGACACTACTGTCATTGCTGACCAACTTCGAGTACCTCCCTGGTGATTGATGTAGGCCACTGCTGTGGCATTGTCAGTTTGCACTTGTACAGGCTTGCCCTGAAGAATGTCCTGATCCAGAGTGAGGGCATTGTAGATGGCTCGGAGATTCAATACATTGATTGGCAAGTTGACTCGGCTGATGTCTAACGTCCCTGGAAGGAGTGTTGACCGATCACTGCTTTCTAGCCCTGGAGACTAGCGACTGTCGGTGAACTACCAGGAGCTGGAGAACATACATGGAATATTATAACATGCCTCTGGCTCAGACTGTTCTCACCACTACCATCGCAGAGCTTCTGCCTGGCTTTCACCATCTGCTGCTTCTGGATAAGTTACCAAAGGAGCAATGCAGACCGGAAGAGAGTGAGAGGTATGAAGAAGTAGAAAGATAATTATTGGTAAGAGAGAGAGAAAAAAGACTCTCAAGTGTTTAGAGGGAAAGGGTGCAAAAGATGAGGAAGAGATCAAAAACAGAGGTATGGGGAAAAGGAAAGTAGAGACAAACATGGACAGAGCCATAGAGAAGAGCAGGGAGTGTAAAGGGAACCAGATGGAAGGAGCAAAGGAGGAGAGAGTGATAGACAGAGAAGAAACAGTGGACATGAGAATAATGTAGCAGTTCTAAAGCCTCAGAGCTCCAAGATATGTATGTATATATACATATGTATATATATATATATATATATATATATGCGATGGCACACAATATCAACAGGTCATGTTTTAAGGATGTCTGTCTGTGGAAGCAGGTCTGATAATTACAGACCCATTGGTGGTACTTGAGGACTGGAGTTGAGAACCCCTGGTTTATGGAGTGGTTGAGAGTCAAGGTTATTTATTGGAGGATGTGTGGGGTTGGGGGATGATAGTGAGAGTTATTTCAGTGTTTGATTAATGGTATCTGAGAATAGGGAGTATATTTACTAAAGGTCCATTTTCATTGATTTTAAATCAATCAAAATCGATTAAAATTGACCTTTAGTAAATATATCCCTAGTAGTGGTAAGGGAGTACTGTATACAGCATTGCTGGATGAGCGAAAGGCATATCATTGGTTGGGTGGTGTATTTGGTTAGGGGTATGTGTGATGGGTGAGGCAGTGTTGTTATGGCAGCAATAATTACACCTGAATTGGCCCCGGGCACTAAAATGTATTGATACAGCTCTGCATCAGGGGCCAATTGGGGTGACTGATGTCAGCCCATTTGAGCTGCACTGTCTGCACATGAAGATGTCTGTCTGTCACAGAACTGCACTGGTCAGATAGTGACAGGTTATGACATCACATCACTAGTCAAACCCACTCAGGGCTGGTCACACCCCCTACGGTGGCACACAATATGCCCTTCATAAATTTCAGCTCGAGACCCATATGGACCTTAATCTGGCACTGAATACATCCCCAAAATACGTACTGCTAAATGAATGTTTAGCACACTCTAGCTCAACGTCCATGATATTAATTCAAACCTGACATATACTGTATTCCCTGCCATTAAACTATTGTTATTCTGTAAGAGTTGAACCTTCTTACCGGGATTTGACAGAACCCCCCCAGTCAGGGAAAGAGAATGAAGAAGTTGTGAACTAGTCAGTATCTCACTTGTATTATATGCTACCCCATATTAAATTGTAATGACAATGTATAGGGATTTTGGAAATTCCCTCCGCAGTGACTGTGTGCTAAGTGTGTGAAATAGAGGAGCCACACCAACTGCCAGTAAGTCCCTTCCGGCGATGTATGGCAGCATTTGGGGTGGCAGTTGGTGTGACTCCCCTATTTAAATTTTGGAATGCGCTGCAGCCCCACCTCTGAAGCCACCACTGTCTACCACACACTTAGCACACAGTCACTGTACTTTACTGTACACAAACTCCCTGTACTTTTTATTGAACTGATAAGTGTAAGTTTATAGAGGCCATAAAAATATAATTTATCGCTGTGATTTATTATAAACAAACATCAGGCCTCATTCAGAGATGGACGCAATGGGGATTACATATGCAGATCGAGCGATTGTTTGCCATTGGGCATGCGTATAAGCCGCACTGTGTGTACGCAGCAATTGCACTGTGATTACAGATACACATAGGACTCCATCGTAAATTGAGTGACTGGCTGTCAGCATTTGGGTGTGGAAATGGGGAGTGGTCAGAAAAACGCAGGTGTGCCTGTCCGTTTAAATGCCTTTACATGGATGTGCATAAATTAGCCACTGCAAGTGCATACGCAGCATGAGAGCTCCCGAGTGAGCATCTGGTCAGACCTGTCGCAAAGGCAAGATGGCTGCTGATGTGCGTCGATGTTACAAATATTTACGCAGGTATGCGTCATCGCACACAGGTAAGAAGGCAGCAGTGGGCATCTTTATGCTGAGGTGATCTGTACAAACATTAGCATATATTCGCAGCTGCATTGAGTACGAAAACGCAGCTGTGATCGCACTAGCGTCCATCTCTGAATCGGGCCCAATATCCGTAACAGTAAGTGTTAGTTATAGCTTTGGATGCCCGACACTAATCTACGGAAGATATGTGATGGTCATGCGCCACTTCAGTGGCGTTTATAGGGTACACCCTCTATCACACAAACATACACTGTACACTAACAGTAACCCATGGAAGGAGGGAAGGACCATATGTCTTTCACACAGAGAGAACACTGGTCAGATCAGAACCCATGGTTCCACAAAGTAAAGTACCCATGCTTAGCAATCTGCCACCCAGGAACGTGCAGTCAGGGCAGGCAGGCTGAGCCTCCCTTGTCATACTCCTTCGATTTGATATAACAATTATTATCATTTGTTATAGTTAACACTCACCAGCTTTGTGGAGCTCCTGCGACTGCAGGGAGATGAGAGATGAGGCAGCAACAGCTCAGCCTCGCTTCGGTACAGTCAGACACTGCTTGAAGAGCTGGGGGTGGGGCCACACCACAGGCAGTAAGCTGCACAGAAAGAGAACTAATAGAGGCATGCCTCTGTGTATGGGGGCATGTCTTGAGCATGGACACCTTAGATGGGACCAGGAAGTGCACTACAGTGTTTAAAGATCAGAGCTCAGCCAGTAGCAGCAAGAGAATACATAGTGATGCAGGTAAGAGAACCAAAGGACACTTAGGGCCTGATTCAGACCCGCTCGCAAGCGCACAGCGCTCGCAAGCGGGTCGATGGTACCCCTCTGTGCATGCGCTGCCTCCGTCGTGCGCATGCGTGAGCCCCAGCGAGTGACTGAAGTTCAGTCACTCCAGGGCTCGCTACAAAACAGGGCGGCTGTCGATGATGAGTCCCATTTTGTATGCGCGGAGGGGGGTTTGTTAGGCAAACGCAGGCGTTCCCTTAGGAACACCTGGCATTTGTGGGCGACCCTACTAACATCACTAGTGATTTCAGTAGTGGACTTCCTGCTCGGGTTTGCGGGAGCCGAGACCCTACCACAGGGTCTTATCGCAAGCCCGATGGTCATGATAGAGACCATCTCCAGGCCGCTTGCAAATGCTGTGGGTGGTCACAAATTCCAGCATGCCTTGCATCAGTTTTAGCATGGCCACATTGAAAAACTATGCCAGGGCATGCTAGGATGTGTAGTTCTACAACAACTGGAGGGCTGCTTATTGCCCACCACAGCTAGAGATAAAAGCACAAAGAGTTTCTCTTGATCTTATTTAGCCTGGTTTAGAGGTGTATTCTGGGCACCTGCAATTTTCCCTGCAATTGCCTTTAGTTACCACAAGAAAATAACAGAGACATACACATACATAATATCCATGCCATACACCATGTGTGTCTGTGTGTACAGCATGACTTCTCCATGTAGCATGTTGTTAGGAACACAACAAAGAACTCTTGTCTCAGTGGTGAATCTATGGTGGGTAAGAGTTGGGTAATGCACGCAGCTTTCTGCACTGTGATTGTGGGACCATTGCCACCCACCAGTTGAGCGATTATCGACCAACTGCACATGCACCCTTGCCGCAATGTGCACTTGCGGCTATTGAGTCATTACCAGACAGAGGACGTTTTGTGGGAAGTAACAGGAAGTGGCGGCAAAAATGTGGGTGCAACGTTTTTAGGGTGCGTATAAGAGCTACAGTGATTGCCAGTTTGCCAGGTCACTCTAAGCCTTACAGCAGTGCTGTTGCCACAGCAACCACTCTTACGTTTCTGCTGACGCTTGCATAGCAACCACTGTAGGCTGTCCTCTGCAGTGCCTGTCTGGATAACCACTACCGCCAGCAGTGCAGGGGGACGATTGGGTAGCAAATCCAGGGCAGGGTAACTGATTTGGCCTCAATGTACTTTGCAGCCACGGGCACTAACTTGGGATCTAATAGGAGGTTTGGGACCTAATAGGAGGTTTGTCAGCTCTGCTCTCTGGAGGGGGCAAAAGTTGGGCAAGTTCAACTTTGACTGTACCTCACCCCCAGAAATATAATTTTCAAAATAAAATAAAACAAAAACCACCAAAATAAAATTGTATAATATTTTTATCCCTTAAATGAATTTGTCCTCTATATATTTATTCTTTAACGTGCTCCCCCACTCATCTATATTATATGTTCTGTATTTTGCTCCGCTATCTAATCTACTTTATTGTCTTCCCCTGTATCCCCCTAGATGTTCTTTAATATGCACAACTCAATTGATATCTTCTTTATTATGCTCCCCTAGCCCAGTAGTAAACTTACCTTACTCACCTTCTTCTTGATATTCACTCTCGTGTTGGCTCCACTCCTCTGACAAGCAACGTCGCAACACTTCTGGGAACAGGTGGCGCCAGGGAGCAGGAATCCAGCTGCCTTTCTGAGCCCTGCTCCTTATCATACAGTGCTAGGCCCAGATCCTGTGGTCTATGGTGACTGCACTTCCTCCTCCCCCCAGCCACACAGCATGCAGTGGGGAGTGCTGACATTCCACAATATTACAGGAGGCATGCAGAGTCTGTGTGGCCACTGAGGATCTGGCACTGGTAGGGCCTACTGAGGCGCAGGGCTGCTTATGTCTTCGGCTATGTCTGCAGCTATGGCCTCATATTTTTATACAACTTATCCGTAACAGTAAGTGTTAGTTATAGCTTTGGATGCCCGACACTAATCTACGGAGGATATGTGATGGTCATGCACCACTTCAGTGGCGTTTACAGGTACACCCTCTATCACACAAACATACACTGTACACTAACAGTAACCCATGGAAGAAGAAATGGGAAATGTCTCTGCGCACCGTATGAGCTGGGTTAAATGTAGATCACCCACCATACACATAATAGCACAACAACACAATAAGAAACACAGTCAATGCATGCGCTCAAACAGAATTAAAGAAACAACCAATAGGGATACTAGGTGAAATACCCAAACTGGAGAGGAAAAAATATACCAAAAAGATATGAAGAGGTCTATTTACTAAGCAGTGTTATGGTGCCAGCCAATCAGCTCCCAACTGTCATTTTTCAAACACAGCCTGTGAGATGGCAGTTGGGAGCTGATTGGCTGGCACCTTATCACAGACTTATCACTTTTCACTCAGGCCCTGATTCAGAGCCGGACACTCTGACAGAGTGTTCGCTCTGAATCAGGGCCGGGCTATTTTTTTTTAACGGCCTCCTGTCCGCTCGCATAGCTGTGGTTGAGCACCCACAGCTATAGCGAGCGGGCAGGAAGATGGTCGCGATGGTCAAGACCATCGTGACCATCAGGCTTGCAACGAGACCCTTGTGGTAGGGTCTTGTTGCCGCAAGCCCTGGAGTGCTTTCGGCTCAAACAGAGCTGAAAGCACTCCCACTGTCATCACTTGTGATGTCAGTGGGGCCGGCCCCAGACGGTAGGCGTTCCCATGGGTATGCCTCTGTCTGGGCAGCAACGCCCCCGGCACGCCCACCAAAGGGGGCGTGCTGTCACTCACCATCGACAGCACGCCCCCTTTGGTACGAGACCCGGAGCGACGGCTTGCCCGTCGCTATCCGGGTCTTGCGCATGCGCACGATGGAGCCAGCTCCGTCGTGCGCATGTGCACTGGGCCACCATCGACCCGCTTGCGAGCGCTCAGTGCTCACGAGCTGGTCTTAATCAGGCCCTCTGTCTCATAACACAGCTTAGTAAATAGACCCCTTAGTGTGTAAAAGTCCCAGATTTCCTCTCTTGTTCTTATTGATGATGTTCGTCAACTCTCTCAATGTCCTGTTCCAAAAAGTCTTGTATTAATTTCTATGGTTTCCTTTCAATCTCTAGGTATCAAAATGATTATGTACCGTACTCACATCACAATGGTGTGTGTTCCACCCATTAAGGTTTCTTTTCTTCTTTCGCTCTCTCTTTCCCTGGCTGGATGTCAGATATTACTTCCGTTGGATCCAGTCAAAAAAGGTCAAAGGAGAAAGAAAAAGACAAGGATGTGTAGTATGTTTTTTAGAGTCACCTGGTAAATTTTCTTTGGGGGTCTCAAAATATAATACCCCTAATATATTTATCCAAATGACAGCATACACCACTCACGTGGTCATGATGTTAAATGACTCCTATAAGGGTTTCTTAATCCCACCCCACTACCGTGGTTGGCTGTCTATCTTCACCCAAGTGGTATATCAGTGGCGGCGTACCCCACTCACGTGGTATCACGATATAATCCTCATATAAAGGTATCTTTAGATTCTGGTGTTCAGTGACTCAGGTTAACTGATCTCCCACACTTAGTACAGTGCTCAGAAATATAGAAAAGATAAGATGCGCTATCACGAGAGCTGCTGGTAAAGGGGTTGTCACTCACTATGTAGAAGTGAAAACCAAAAAGCGAAAGGAACAAGTCATCTATATAACGGCCATAGAAAACCAGGCTCTCCGCCCAGCTACTCCCCCATACATGGGTCTCTTCAAAGTCACCCATGTATAGGTTCGCGTAGCTGACCACGAACCTGGTTCCCATGGCCATTCCCATTAGCTTTAGCAATGTGTTTTTCAATATTCACCTTCCTAACATATCAGTTGATTCCCTTCCATGCAATGGGGATTCTCATGTGATCCTATTGAACACGTGAGCAGAACCCTAAGTGTTCTAACATATGCTTTGGTGATGTGCACTGTTTATTATTCTTTGATTGGACATTATCAGCCCATATATTATGCACACTCTTATCCAGCAGCATGAACTATTTTTTAGTACTGTATGTGACAACCCTTTAGTTTATACAAATTTTTCTCCTT
The DNA here is from genome assembly GCA_031769625.1 of Taudactylus pleione. NCBI lineage: Eukaryota > Metazoa > Chordata > Amphibia > Anura > Myobatrachidae > Taudactylus > Taudactylus pleione. The sequence goes on along the minus strand of JAUIMM010000200.1, from coordinate 8,907,239 downwards.
ACCAGCTGATTCTACCTGGCGTAACAGGGATTCTCCCTCACGTGATCTAATCTGAACACATGAACGGAGCCCATAGTGCTTCCACATGTGCTCCGGTGACGTGTTTTATTTATTATTTTGTGACCAGACATCACCAGACCACGTGATCCTTGATGATCACGTGATCAGGAGTCCGGAATTACGGAATGACTCAAACTGATATTTACAATCTTAGAAGGTAATCCTTTGTGAACTTTTATTTATATTCTGATTTACCTATATTCCTCATACACAGGTGATTTAGTATGACTGTCTCCTATATTTGTTTTTAAGATTTACACACCGATGGATGATTTTTTATTTTATGTTCACTGATTAATTTCATGTGTTTTGAATGTCTCATTATAAGGGCTACTTTCTGATCCACACCCAATACTCCTGATGAAGCTGAGCCACCATTGCCCAGCGAAACACATTGAAACCCTCCACTATATGCCTCTTGGACCTTTGGTCTCTAATAGTCATCTTTGGTACACACTCTCCCCCCGGATACAAGCTTTGCATTAACCCCTGCAGCCGTGGATGCCTCCTTCTACATTGTGCTTCAGCCTGGATTTCATCTCCACTGGATGCTAGAGGACTTTTCCACACAGCTATCTCAACCAAGAACTGGTAAAGTTGTGCTGCTATTTCTCTAACCATTGGCTCAGTTATGCAATTCCCCTGAGTGGAACATCACAGAACTTTCTATATCAACTCAGCCACTTATTGCTTATGTGGGGTTGCAACCATTGACTCTAGTGGGACTATTCAGAGAGAGTTCAATTTGTACCTACTTGCCCAATACTGGTCCTTGGTGGATATACATAACATACTAATTTATGTTTATGTTGTGTCTTTAATGTCTGTATATATATTGATACATTATATATGTGTTTATATGAATGTTATATTCGTTGTAGCCTGTCTTAATCAAGGGTTACCACTCCTTATATTCAGTCTAGGGGCAGCTGGGGCTGTTTGCAGCTAGGGTTAAAAACACCAAGTGTTAAATGCACAAAGTGTGATTACATAACAGTTAATCAAACATTTATCCTGCATGAATATGGACTAATCATCTGTTTATTTCATTTCATCCCTCAGGTATGTGACTGTCTCATCTTGCTTATTGCACCGATATTCTGCATAGAACCTCATGCTTGCAATCGTGTGTGGATTCAAATGTATGTGACTGTCTCATCTTGCTTATTGCACCGATATTCTGCATAGAACCTCATGCTTGCAATCGTGTGTGGATTCAAATGTATGTGACTGTCTCATCTTGCTTATTGCACCGATATTCTGCATAGAACCTCATGCTTGCAATCGTGTGTGGATTCAAATGTATGTGACTGTCTCATCTTGCTTATTGCACCGATATTCTGCATAGAACCTCATGCTTGCAATCGTGTGTGGATTCAAATGTATGTGACTGTCTCTTCTTGCTTATTGCACCGATATTCTGCATAGAACCTCATGCTTGCAATCGTGTGTGGATTCAAATGTATGTGACTGTCTCATCTTGCTTATTGCACCGATATTCTGCATAGAACCTCATGCTTGCAATCGTGTGTGGATTCAAATGTATGTGACTGTCTCATCTTGCTTATTGCACCGATATTCTGCATAGAACCTCATGCTTGCAATCGTGTGTGAATTCAAATGTATGTGACTGTCTCATCTTGCTTATTGCACCGATATTCTGCATAGAACCTCATGCTTGCAATCGTGTGTGGATTCAAATGTATGTGACTGTCTCATCTTGCTTATTGCACCGATATTCTGCATAGAACCTCATGCTTGCAATCGTGTGTGGATTCAAATGTATGTGACTGTCTCATCTTGCTTATTGCACCGATATTCTGCATAGAACCTCATGCTTGCAATCGTGTGTGGATTCAAATGTATGTGACTGTCTCATCTTGCTTATTGCACCGATATTCTGCATAGAACCTCATGCTTGCAATCGTGTGTGGATTCAAATGTATGTGACTGTCTCATCTTGCTTATTGCACCGATATTCTGCATAGAACCTCATGCTTGCAATCGTGTGTGGATTCAAATGTATGTGACTGTCTCATCTTGCTTATTGCACCGATATTCTGCATAGAACCTCATGCTTGCAATCGTGTGTGGATTCAAATGTATGTGACTGTCTCATCTTGCTTATTGCACCGATATTCTGCATAGAACCTCATGCTTGCAATCATGTGTGGATTCAAATGTATGTGACTGTCTCATCTTGCTTATTGCACCGATATTCTGCATAGAACCTCATGCTTGCAATCGTGTGTGGATTCAAATGTATGTGACTGTCTCATCTTGCTTATTGCACCGATATTCTGCATAGAACCTCATGCTTGCAATCGTGTGTGGATTCAAATGTATGTGACTGTATCTCTTGCATAGTTTTTTTTTTTTTCTTCTCTTCCTGTATAGTCTGTATTGGTCAGTGAAGCATAGTTTATGGTATATATCTGGCCTGGTTTTTGCTCCAACTCAGAGCAAGTTATCTCCTTTGATCAGCAAGCCAATTGAGTCAGTTGTAGCCTGTCTTAATCAAGGGTTACCACTCCTTATATTCAGTCTAGGGGCAGCTGGGGCTGTTTGCAGCTAGGGTTAAAAACACCAAATGTTAAATGCACAAAGTGTGATTACATAACAGTTAATCAAACAGTTGAACAAACATTGACCAACATCTTAGGTAATTTCAGATTAAGATACCATTACTTAAAATTTGTCTAAAAAAAACAAACCTAAAACTCACCATGTACTACACATTTCTTTTTTTCAAATCCCTCCTTTGTATTTTCTCTAAGGATATAACATCCCTAACTCTCCCTGCATCTCCCCTCTCTGGGCACACTGCCGCCCTATTGAGTCACTCACCTCCTCTAAAAACTAATGAGATTTCTTTTCATCAAAAATTGACTATTACAGCCTCATTGTGTCACTATAAAAATTTTTTACACACCTACAACTATATGTACTTCTCCATTCTTCTGCTTTTATTATCTGGTGACATATCACCAAATCCAGGCCCCACACACGGACAGCGGATATACTATGGAATAAATATCCTGCAAACCTCACATGTCTCCCATCACCCTCCAAATCAATAAATGTGCCTTATAGAATTCACACTTGATCACAACTTATTATTTTACATCTGAACATCTCTTTACAATAACTACTTTTAACAATTTCTACATTTACCTGAGACTGCTGGTTTATACGTTAACCAAACTCTCTAAATAGCCCTTCACGAAGTGGCTTCAGCTACCCGTCAGACTTCACGTAAACTGATATAACAGCCATGGCTTTCCACAGACACCTACAAAAACTGCCTCTTAAAGTAGAATGTCAGTGGCATAAATCTTAATTCAAATGACTTCCACACATACTGCAAAATAGGAATCCACCCATCTGTCATCCTAACCCTCTGTCCCATGCTCACTTTCTACCCCATCCGTGTCACCCCTGTCTGTTTGCCCATCCCCTCTAGAATGTAAGCTCTCACGAGCAGGGCCCTCTTTCCTCTTGTGCTTATCCTTTCTTTACTTATATTATCTGCTCTATACTCAAAAGCATCTAACCCATGACTTTTGCCATCCTGCTTCTGTTGCAGCAGTGTTTATATACTATGTACTTGTATTGCTTTGTCTTAAACTGTATGACACTGTTTTCTTGTTCTGCTCAACTGTCTATGTACTATGTCTATGTACTATGTTTGTGCACTATGTTTATGTACTATGTAAGGCGCTGCGGAACCCTTGTGGCGCCATATAAATAAAGGATAATAATAATAATAATAATTGCATTTTTTTAAATGCTTATTTTAGCTCAATACCGTATATACTCGAGTATAAGCCGAGTTTTTCAGCACAAAAAATGTGCTGAAAAAGTGCCCCCTCGGCTTATACTCGAGTCAAGTGTAGCGCTGACCGGACGGAGTTCGGTCAGCGCTACACACTGCCAAACACACAGCCGCCGGAGCCGGCAGCTGCGTGTTTGGTGTAATCAGCAGCCGCTGAGAGTCTGTCAGACTCTCAGCGGCTGCTGCTGCTCCCACTGCGGGAGCCATCTTCCGGCTCCCGCAGTGGGTGATGGGAGACACGTCATCATGACGACGTCTCTCCCATGCAAAGCGGCCAGCGGCGGGAGCGGAGGAGCGGACAGCGGCGGGACCAGGAGCGGGAGTTTAAGGTAAGTATTTTTTTTTTTTTTATTCTTTTCACGTCTCTCTCTACTAGGTGGGGGGGGACTACAGGGGGCACTACCAGGGGGCGATGACTACAGGGGGCACTACCAGGGGGCATTATCAGGGGGCACTACCAGGGGGCGATTACTACAGGGGGCACTACCAAGGGGCATTATCAGGGGGCAATTACTACAGGGGGCACTAAAAGGGGGGATTACCACTGGGGGAACTACAAGGGGGGATTACTACAGGGGGCACTACCAGGGGGCACTAAAAGGGGGGATTACTACAGGGGGCACTAAAAGGGGGGATTACCACTGGGGGAACTACCAGGGGAGGATTACTACAGGGGGCACTACCAGTGGGGGATTACTACAGGGGGCACTAAAAGGGGGGATTACTACTGGGGGCACTACCAGGAGGGATTACTACTGGGGGCACAACCAGGGGGAATTACTACTGGGGGTACTACCAGCTGCTGCCATTTCCCACACTAGGCTTATACTCGAGTCAGTAAGTTTTCCCAGTTTTTTGGGGTAAAAGTAGGTACCTCGGCTTATATTCGGGTCGACTTATACTCGAGTATATACGGTAAATTACCATTTGGTACTTTTCTACATTTAAAACCATCTATCCAGTATTAATACATTGTTTTAGCACTGGTTCCTTTCTCTCAGTGCTCAGAAATAAAGACAGGGGGACGTACCTCACTTACAGTGTCCTGTGTGTAGTAATTCCTATAAAGGTTTCTTTGTGTGTCGGTGGTTCTGATGCCTCATCCCTTCTCAATCTGCAACCAGCTTGGGTAAATGCAAATTCAAGAGGGAAAGAGGGATCCCATCAGATAGCCTCCAGATGCCAGAATTTGGCACAAAAACATTTAACTAGCCCAAATGGAAGGAGTGGTAAAAAAATAGGCAATTTATTGATATAAACAGTAGGTATATAAAACAATAAAATACCAATGTAGTGGTATAATCAAGCAAAATAACAATAAAAGAACCATATGGCTGGAGATATCAATTTTTTTTTCCTCCCTGACGCCGCGACACGGAGCATATCTCTGCCACGACCCAAGAAGCCTCACCCGCAAATCTGATTGTCCCGCTGCCCAGTGACTAGTAGAGCAGGGCTGACCATTGGTAGACTTGGGAGCTCTCCAACTGACATGATGCATCACTGCCATTTATCTGGGGTTGTGTGATGCTGCAGAGGAGCAGCCCAAATTATTTTCAAACGGAGACAGCTTTACCTCCATCTACCCATTGGTGGTGCGCAATCGGAGTGGCTGCGCACGCACAACAGCTCTGACAGGGCTTCCATCAACATAGCTCTGGTGGGCAGGACGGAGTCATTTACCAGTCATTTGAGGAGAGTCTAGCACAGGGGTGGGCAATAAGCGTCCCTCCAGCTGTTGTATGATTGTGCGCAGGTGCCGGGCAAGGGCGGTGAGATTTATTCTTTCATTACTGAAAGAATATCTTAAAACAAGATAAAAGATGACAAAATGTGTGAACATTTTTCAAAATAGAAACATAAAAGATGAACAAAATACAGGAGAAAATTATTTTAAACCTCAAGATCTGAAATCCTTCCATTCAGCGTTTCTTTGTCAACCCTGAACTCTTCAGGTCCATGTAGGCTCAGAGAATTCTCCTCTCTCTAAGTAGAAACAAATGTGCATGGAAAAGGAGCAATGGATACAATATGCAGCATGGAGGAGGAACAAGGACATCTTTGTTTAATTTTCTGGTTTTGTTATTATAACAGGGATGGTGAAATTATATGGTTTTTTTTATCAGTTCTGCCTGGAAACTCTTATCAAAATACCACTAAGCCTAAAACACATCTTCTCTTATACAAAATAAAAATAAGTGCTAATAACTAAAAGTTTCCATGTAAGATATTTGGACATTCTAGGCCTCACTTAAAATTAGGAGCAAATCCAATCAAAGGTTGCTTTGCATGTACTGGGCAGCTATATATTAATACCGTTATTTATAGTTAAAGTCGTTTTCTTCCCTGTACCAAATCTAAAGCTGGGTACACACCTGGCTGACGGGTCGGCCACCTATCTAATGATTGGCAGGTGCATACACACTTACCAATCATCTGCCCGATATATGTGCCCATCATAGAATATGCCCGCTCACTTGTGATGTCATATTCAATTGCTGCTGCGGCCAACATGTCGCATAGTTAGCAGGTCGGCCGTACAGCAGATGAAACAATATATCTGCTAGATATATCGTTATCGGCTGTGCTGCATTGCCTATCAGATATGACTGTGAACGACGTCGTTCACAGACATATCGGGTGTACACATTCGCAGATGCACCATCAATATATTGTACATCGCTCGAATGAACGATATATCGTTCAGGTGTATACCCACCATTAGGGTCTAATGTACTGTATCAATGCAGTTTTGCGGATTTCCACATCAATTAAGTTTCTCATGTATGTAGTCACCATAAGTGTCCATGGGGACTGCAAGCTTTCCAAATATAGCAAGATCCAAAAAGCTTAGCTTTACTGAGCTTGGGCCACATTAGCTAGCCCCATCTTAGTCCATAGGCAACAATATCACAATAGGATCACAAAAGAGATTCTCCAGCGGTTTGGAGGCTTAAAATGCAAATCACCAGTAATGTGCAACAATATTCTCAAATGATACCCCTTTTACACCGGAGCTAAAACCCGGGTTTTTGAAGGGTTAACCCGGGCAGCTCCCTGGTGTAAAAGGGCAGAGAGTTGGATCGCCGGGTCGAGTGACCAGGCAATCAACCCAGGTAACTAGCAGGGTTTAACACGGGCGTAGCCTGTGAAACCCTGCTGTGAGAACAGCGCATTCCGGGTCACGATGACCTGGAGTGCGCTGCTAGCCGGCCGATAGGTCCGGCTTCAGTGGTGCTTGGAGATGATGTCATCTCCAAGCGACCACTTTCACTCCGCAAAAGTCGGGTCTATGCAGACCCGACTGCGGTGTGAGCGGCGCTAACTCGGGAATATCCCGAGTCGGCGCCGGCAAATTTCCGGGTCTGATCCGGATAGGAACTTTGGGCCTGATTCAGAGCCGCTCGTAAGCGGCCGCTCGTTCGCTCCGAGCAATGTTTGCCCAACTGCGCATGCGTACGGATCGTTATACGCATGCGCAAACCAGTCAGTGCGGCTGAAATTCATGTGCTCGCAAAATAGCGAATGCCTGATAATTTGAGTGACAGGAGTAGGCGTATGTGGGTGGTAACAGGGGAAGGTGCTTGAAAACGGGGAGTGGAGATCCGAACGCAGGCGTGCTTAAAGGTCAAAACGGGCATTTTATGGGTGTGCATAATTAAAACAGCAGCGTCATTGACCACGTCACTGGGTTATTTTATAGCCAGAACTGCTCGCAAAATTGTGGTAGCAAAAACCAACCCCAAGAATAGCGAGCAGTTCATACCCTGGTCGATGTACTCGATTAATCAAATAAATAGCGGACATGACGTAGGATGCGAGCGGCCAGGGGGCGTATTTTTTCAAAAAACGACCGCAAGTTTTGTTCGCTCGTTCAGACCTAGAGGCGTGAACAGACCGCAAAGAGCGAACGGTTAATTTGAATAACCACCCCTATTTTCTGGACGAGCGAGCACTAATTGCGTCCGGCTCTGAATCAGGCCCTTTGTTCCAACTCCGGGTCAGACCCGGAATTTAGGTGGAAAAGGGGTATTACTGAAACAAAAAAACACCAGAAAATGTCTATGGCTGAGGAACATAATGAAGAGGTTCATTAAACATATTTATTAAGGTATCACTAAGACCCAATTAAGGACGCAAAACAATAACAAAAAATATTTATTGGGGCACAAATATATAATTAATTTATTATTAGTAATAGTAAAAATATAATAATATTCAATTAAGAGAACAATATCATATTTAAAAAAATATTAAGGGGACAATATTATTTATAAATTAAATAACAAGTGCAATAATATATTTATATTAATTGGGCCATATAAATTAATTAATGAAGGAGGCAAGTGTATGTTGGCATTTGTAGTGCTGCAATGTCCATCATTAGTTACTGTTTTTTTTCCTTGCTAGTAGTGCCTTTCAAATTCCTTAGTTCATTCAATTCAATGTAGTTTCAACAGACGGGCCCAGTGCCTATCAACTGGAAGTATACTGCATGTGAACTGCATATTAATTGGATTTGCAGATGCACAGCATTTATATGCATTTTCACATGTGGTTTCAACTTAAAACATTTATGCAAATGCAACACTGGTTGGTAACTGGATATATTACATTTTTTTCTTGAGATTGACATTCTTACCAGTGGTGCTCTTAAGGGGCTATTCTGTTGCCCAGATCATCCCTACCCTGGTGCTGAAAATGAATGTATACATTCTCTGTCATATACTATGCTGTTGCCTTTGCATTTGACTGTGAGCAGAAGCGGCAGGTGGAACTCTTTCTGGCAGCAGCAGAACACACCAATCATAAATGTCTCCTCTATGGGCCTGATTCAGCAAGGATGGCAAGTGTGATTACTTACGCAGTCGGCAGATTTTTGCGTTCTGCACATGCATCGCAACCCGTGTACGCGAAGGTCTCGCTGCGATCGGACTGCGAACAGTGACTACGCAGATCCATCGCAGTGTGATTGACAGGAAGTGACCATTTGGGGATGGTGACGGGGGTTGGTTGGCGAAACGCAGGCGTGTCAGTGCATTTGTACACTGTTACAGGGGCGTGCATAAATTAGCCACTGCGATGGTATATGCAGCTTGAGCTCCCACTGCGTGCAACAAGCTTAGCAATTTCTAAGTAGGGTCTGACCTTGTGTAACTGTTGCGTGAGGCTGCGATGGTACTCACTGTTATTGATGGTTTTGTTGTTTTGCTAAGTATTACAGATGTCTGTAAGGGGATGTGAGTGTCCTTATGTTAGGCTGCGACGGCATAGCGATCGCAGACATTAGCAAATTTTCGCAATAAGACTGCGTGATGCGATTGCAATAGTGATCCATACTGAATCAGGCTCTATGTTATCAAGAGTCACCCAGTACATAGCTCAGGGCCTAATGCAGATATGTACACTAATGCATTCAGAGCTACGATCTTGTATGCAGCTGCTATGTGAAAATATGCTAATGATGTAGCCGCCTGGAAATGTACTGAAACACCCACTTTTGGCTTTGCAGACCCAAGCAAGTGCGTACAAAAAACATGCAGCGGTGGTCGCAGATCCTTCAATAATCGATCATCTGAGTAACCCCATGGTCACACAGAATGGTCCCGGGAACTGAGACATTGACACCATCTTTTCAGCATACAGGATCGCAGTTGTAGGCTGACGCACCCAAAATCCCCAAATAGTTGCACACATCCACAAAACGACTGCATGATTATGACTTTGTAATCGTGCAGTCGTTTGTCAGTCTGTGCTGTGTCTACAGTGAATGTTCAGTCGTTCAGTGTAGGCACATCAATCATGCACTACCATGCTAAACCTGACGTGATCGTCAAGTTGTACAACATTTTCATGCGATGAATGATGTCGGAAACGACCAGCGGGAGCGCGCATCGCTGGTTGTTTCCGACATCAAAGTGCACGATTTGTGCACGATTACTGAGCGATTGCACAATTACAATGTTGTACTTGTGCAATCGCTCAGTACTATCACTAAGTGGATGTGTGCCTTTAGTGTGTCTACCAGTCCTGTGAGCTTGTCTTTCCTCACTGTCAGTGTGTCTGTCTGGCCTGTGAATTTGTCTCCCAGTACTGTCTATGTGTCTGTCCTGTATATGTGTCTATCTGACCTGTGAGTCTGTGTCGAAGCACTTTCAGTGTGTCTGTCCTTCAGTCTAGCTTGTGTCTGAGTCTGTCCTGTCAGTGTGTTCTCCTATCCTCTCAGTTGCCCCTTCACAAGCTAGGCTGCTTGTATGATACAGAGTGGCAGTCCACCACCAAAATTTGTAGGTTTACAGTATTTACTTGAATGGCTCAACACACTAAATAATCATAAAAAAATGTAAAGCAATAGCAGTTTAGTTGCAGTCCAGTTAGCGACATCTACTGTATGGTTAACGTTGCAAGAACTCCCGTCTCTATGGTGAATGTATCTTGCTTTATACTTACTGCAGTATTTAACGTACCTGAAACACATAGCTGATTAAGGGCCTGATTCAGAGCCGCTCACAAGCGCACAGTGCTCGCAAATAGCTCAGTGGTTCCCCACCGCGCACACGCCGCGCCCGGCGTGCGCGAGCCCCGCTGAGCTACTGAAGTTCAGTCGCTGTGGGGCTCGCTACAAGACAAGGTGGCTGTCGATGGTGAGTGACAGCTCGCCTCGTTTTGTAGGCGGTTAGGGGGGGTGGCTGCACAAACGCAGGCGTTCCCTTAGGAATGCCTGACGTTTGTAGAAGGACCTAGTGACATCACTAGTGATGTTAGTGGACTTCCTGCTCTATTAGAGCCGGAAGTCCACTCAGGCTTGCGACAGCCGAGACCCTAACCCAGGGTCTCGTCGCAAGCCCGATGGCCGCGATAATCGCGACGGTCTCCAGCCCGCTCGCACAAGCTGTGGGTGGACACTGGTCTGAATCAGGGCCTAACTGCACTACAGGTAACATGTTATTTTCTTTATACTATTACTAATACTCCATCATATTAGAAAATACTTTGAATAAACAACACTCTGAGACTCAACTGTACGTGTTATGTATGTATCAGAATTTAGCTACATAAAAGAGTCTGTGTTAGGCTTATTGCTGCAGTTTTTCTTTACTTTGCTCCAAGTATCCGGCCCCTCACCCCCACCTTCCCACTTCCCTGAGGTGGGGTGTGACAGGACGGGATGTACTAAAGTGAAAAATGCGGTAAAACCTCAGAAAATTCAGTTTTCGGGGGTTTTAACATTCCCCGAATTTACTAAGTACCAGAATGCGATGCATTCTGCTGCTTCGCATTCCTTCAGGTGGCGTTACCCAATAGAAGCCTATGGGCTTCTTATCGCGATACTCCTGGCTGGGAGGGATCCAATCGGATCCCTCCCATGAGCCCCCGCGGATTTCTGCACATGCGCAGAAGGACTTCTGGGTATTCAACCCGGGAGTCCCTCTGCCCGGCAGCATCACAAAGGACAGCTCTTATCGGGAGAGCTGTCCTTTGTGAAATTCTTGGTACATACCGCGGTAATGAACCGCGGTATGTACCCGGAGTCAGGGGGGATGTACCACATTATGGAAGTGATGCTTAGTACATCCCACCCTTAAACCCCACAAATACCACAAGAAACAGAGGTTTAAGTCATGCATTTAACAACTGGTTAAATCTATGTTTGTTGTTTAATATTTTAGTTAGCCTGGCAAGACATTGGCATGAAATTGGTAATGTGAGGTTGAAGATGGCACATGGGAAGAAGTAGGCCTGCACTATGGCAGACAAGGTATGAAAAGAGGAAGTGAGCGGCCGGTTTGGATAACATGAATAGTATGATATTGCTGCAGATAATTACTCTCTTGGAGTATTGCCTGCTCTCCTGGGAGTGAAGGTGGTCTCCCCTTGTCTGGGCAATCTACTGGACATTCTGACAAAGTAGGCAGCTATCAGCCTAAGGGCTTGATACAGAGGTGTGCACAGTGTCGATGTTACATGGTAGCGGCCAATACTTTCAGTCTGCGCATGCGTCCGAGTCACACTGCGCATGCGTCTAGATGGTTACCGCCAGGAGCCGCAAAATGAATATAGACCCACATAGAATCAATTTCGGTGGGTTTTTCTGGGTGGTAACGGAAGTGGCTAGTCAGATGCAGGCGTGTTGAGGCGTATACGTCTTTTGCCACAGTTGCACTGATTCTGGCGGCCATGTTTAGATGGAGGCTCTGCGTCTCCATAGGACTAGGGCAATGTTTAAGGGTGCGACCAATGGTGCATCGTAGCTCCGCAGCCACTGGGCATCTCTGTATGAATCCTATCGGCTGCGGCATTACCATAAAGACTAAGCTGCGCTGCGGTAATAGATGGAGTCGTGGCTGCAATAGCGCACACCTCTGAATCATACCTTAAATGTCTGCAATAAATACTGAGGTGAACAACATGTAGCTTTCCAACCATTGAGAAGCCACAAGTCCCAACAACATCTCACGCCAAGTCACGCTGGGTTTTGTGGTTCCACATCAGCTGTTCATCCACGAGTTACCTAAACATTACTAACATGTTCCAAACATATTTTTTGTGGTAATATTTCTTCGAAGTGCCCGAAACAAAGGGGTTGATGCTGAGGTGTGACAGTCCACTTTTGTGGATTGTATCTCTCGTGTTTTCGGACATGCTCCAAAACCAAGCGTGTGCAACTGTGGGAGTCTCCACATGTAGATGAAGAGATGTAACTGGGTGATGAAGGGGCACTTGCACATATGCTAAGTTTAGTGAGGGCATGTCATATGAATCACTGGTTATGCAAAGTTATATAATTTGCACCAAATATGGGGCCAGCACAAGTGCGCACAGATACTGATGATGACTGAGTGTGTAAAGCATATGAATGGTGGCAGTCCGATCGCAGAAAGGCATACAAATCTGCAAACAACCAGATATACACATTTAGGGGGAGATGTATCATCGGCGACATCGCCGATGCGGTACATCCCCCCAACTTCGCGTACATACGATGCTGCCGGGCAGAGGGACTTCCGGGTTTAACACCCAGAAGTCCTTCTGCGCATGCATTTTCGGGGGGTTACCGCATTTTCACCGATGATACATCTCCCCCTTAGGTTCATGTACACATGAAGGAGCAATTACAGCTGACTTATGTTCAACTTTGTGTCGACTAAAAAGAGTTTAGTATATAAGACTGAAGATTACTATTTTACAATACTACAAGCAGAATAAGTTTGCCGCTAAATCTTGAGAATGGTCCCTGCCAGTGCCTATGAAATATCAGACAGACTTTGACTAAAGTAAGAATGGATCACAGTCTTAGAGACTGCTTGTAGTGGTTGCCAGGAGACGTGTAATTTACATAAGCATGCAACTGAATAATGCCGGGCTTTTACTTCCTGCTCATTTTCCTAGAATATAATTTAAATGCTATAGAGGCTCCTCTCCTGTTTATATTACATTAAAGCAGCCAATACTGATGCACATATTTGAGAAGACAGGACTCCCCCAGCTGTGGCCCCATGAACGATGAGCCCCCTGCTATTATCTTAGTCATAATGGATTGAATGATATTCTATAAAAGATATAGAAGAGTTTGGAAATGTCTTTCTCTAAAGTCTATAAATGTATTTAAAAAAACATGGGCCCTGATTCAGAGCTGGACGCTCTGACCAGAGCGCTCGCTCTGAATCAGGGCCCACCTCCATTAATATGGAGCGTCCTCCTGGACGCTCGTATAGCTGTGGGTCACCACCCACAGCATATACGAGCGTGCAAAATGATGGTCGCGATGGTCTTGACCATCGCGACCATCGGAACTGCGAGCAAAAGCCTGCGGTTGGGTTTCCCAACCGCAAGGCCAGGAGTGATTTTGGCTCTATCAGAGCCAAAATCACTCCCACTGACATCACTAGTGATGTCAGTGGGGCCGGCTTCAGACGGTAGGCGTTCCCTTGGGAACGCCTCCTTCTGGCAGGCACGCCCACCAAAGGGGGCGTGCTATCAGTCACCATCGACAGCACGCCCCCTTTGATGAGACACTCCGAGCGAAGGAAAGTCCTTCGCTCGTCGGGTCTCACGCATGCGCACGACGGAGCTCCCTCCGTCGTACGCATGCGCAGTGGGTACCATCGACCCACTTGCGAGCGGACTGCCGCTCGCGAGTGGGTCTGAATGACCCCCATAGACAGTAATATAGTAAATTGCCATTTGATCTTATTATTGCTGTATTAATGAGCAAAAGGAGGTTTTATCTAATTTTAGCTGACTGAGGGCCTGATTCACTATGGATCACTATGCTGCTAATACGCACGCAACGCACTTGCTAATATCATCGGTGATATGTAAATGTTTGCATTCACATTGAGATTGCAGCCCGACATAAAGACGTCCACTTCCCCTTACTCACATCTGTATACTAGGGCAACATAGCGAAACAAACAGTAATATCGAGCAACATCGGACCCATACGCACAGTTAAGGCAGGTCAGACCTCACTCAGGAACTGCTAACTTCAGTGCACGCTATGAGGCCTCAGGCTGCGTCTGGTATCACAGTGGATAATTTATGCACGCCCCTTGCACTGGCATGCCCGCATTCGCACGACCACCCCCCCTGTCACCACCCACAAATGGCACTTCTTGTCAATCACTCTGTCATGGGTATGCGTAGCCTCTGCGATTTTAGTCCCGATCGCAGTGGAGTGTTTGTGCACGCGCACTGCGATACATACGTATGTGCAGAACACAACAATCGGCCGATTGCGTGCGTATAAGCAACTGCGTTCCTTGCTGAATCAGACCCTGAATCAGTACTCCTCCACTTTTGTAGACAACTTGTAGTTTTGGGCCCATCTTACGGCAGGCCTGCCTCCTCCCCTGTCCCTGGAACTTACCCAGTGGTGTGTTCTCTTTTCCTCTATCGTCTCTCTGTAACCAGCAATGGGAGCCTGGGCGCATGCCATGGCTCCCGCTGCACATGTCTGAGACATGACAGCTATCATTGATTATTGTATAGATTCTCAATATTGTGTTAAATCGTACATGTCCCAATGGCCTGAAGGGTCTATTTACTAAGCAGTGTTAGGAGACAGAGTGAAAGGAGATAAGGTGCCAGCCAATCAGCTCCCAACTGTCATTTTTCAAACACAGCCTTTGAGATGGTAGTTAGGAGCTGATTGGCTGGCACCTTATCACTTTTCACTTTGTCTCCTAACACTGCTTAGTAAATAGACCCCTAAATCAGGGATGTACGCCAATGCCATCACTGCTGTGAATTTGTTCTCAACAGCTGTGCGAAAATATGCAAATGTTGCAGCCATTGGGATTTGTATTGAGACACCCACCGGTAGCTTCGCAAATCCAAGCGCCTACGTACATAGAGGTAGCATGGGTTGCAGTAGCAGATCAGTCGATTATCGGAGTTATGAGTAACCTGTATGGCTGCCAGAACTGAGATGCCAGAGCCTTTTTTTTTATTGCGAATGTAATCGCAACTGCAATCTGCAACATGTCCCCAAACCTTGCCAGATGCGCAGTGTGACTCATATGCACACGCAGGTCACTGCATAAGCATCAGCATTGGGGACATCTCTGAATCAGATAAGGCCCCAAGTCCTATGATGTTTTTTTAAGTTTTTTCCCCCGCTTTACTACACACAGGGGGAGATTTATCAAATCTTGGAGAGAGATAAAGAATCAATCAGCCTCTAACTGACATTTTTCTAGCACAGACTGTAGCATGACAGTTAGGAGTTGATAGCTTGATACTTTAGGTCTCTTCACTTTATCTCACTCCAAGTTTGAGACAAACAGTTTTCAATTTTATTGAAGGCATTGTATGGTCTCTGCTGGCCTTGCTTTCTCTAGCCCACAGTGAGTAATACTGTGACCAGGGTGCCAAGATGGGGGGTGGTACAAAGCATACTTTCTGCAAGCTCTTTACATAGCTTAGTCCCACAACAGTGTTACCAACTCTGAAATGAAAAATAAGCAACCAATAAGTAAATAACAAGCCCAATCCAATCATAAAAAGCCCAATAAAAAAGCCCAATTTATGGGGGTGTCTCTGTGTCCTCACTATCTACTTGCCTAACTTCCTTTATTCCCCCCTTCACTAACCTAAATATTTTAGTGTATGCACAGCCTTATTATCTGCCTATATTGCTTTTCTCCCTCTACACCAGCCTCCATATTTTTACTTGATCCCTCTTTTCATACCTCATTCCCTTGCCAGTCTTCAGCTGGGTACACACTTGCTGATGTGTGTACCCAGCGAAGCGACGCCCATCCACGCAATATATATAGGGCGGATGAAACATACTGCACGATGTGGTGACCGAACACCCGATATGTTGGGTACAGGCTCCATCAACTATGCCAGCGTCGGCATCTGGGTTGTTCCATTGGCCCTACATGCAGGCCAATGGAACGACCCCAATGGACAACCTGTGGGAGTGCGCAGGGTCACGCATAGTGGGTACACAATGGCCAATGAGGACGATAAGTCGGCTCGATCAGCAGGATCGGGTGACATATCATTGTCCTTTACCTGACTCCCCATTCCTCTCACCCCTCTTCTTTACCTCCTTCATTCCTGTCACCTGACTAATTCCATTATCCCCTCTCTTTAACAGCCTCAGTAGTTTTAAACCACCCAGATGTACCTGCCTCATTTCCATCATCTAGTTTACCTCTCCCTCTTGCCTGCCACCTCCAACTTCACCCTGTCCACTGGCTACTGCTCTCTATTCCCCAGACACAACCTCCCCCCTCCCTCAGTCAGTCACTACTGGTATAAAACACACACACACACACACACACCTACCTCTCCAGGGGTGTCTCAGCAATACACAAAAAAAAACAAGCTCAAGAACAAGCTACCTTAAAAAAACAAGCCCAAAAACAAGCAACCCTAAAAAAAACAAGCAACTCGGGAAAAAAAGAAGCCCCATTCCGCTTGTTATAAGTGGACTTGGCAACTATGTCCCACACCCTTGGCTATGATCCCTCCCCCAGTATCGGTGCCCACTGGAACTCTCAGCAGACCTAATACATAGAGGAAGCTGACCCTGGAGATTCAACTAAGTTTCCAAGGGGGAGATGTGTGACAAAATAAGGGGTCCCTTAACCCACAGCCATGTGGTATCTCGTTTCACACAATTATATTGTATAGTTATATTGTATATGTTATATTTGGAATACGTAGTTTATTTTGTTATACAGTGTTCAGTGTGTGTGTGTAATTGTTAATTGGTATAAGCCTAGGTCCCTGTCTGTATAATTAGATCTGAGTATGTTAGGATAATTAGTAAACAGGTTATCTCTGGAGACGCAGGTAATCTGATCCCATACAACGCATTGTGTGCAGGATTCCCAGCACACACCAGGGTTATAACATCAGCAATCTCCCAGCCACAGTGTAAAAGACTGACCTATTCATCCAACATCATCAATTACAACCCACCTGACCAATGGACAAAAGCCACATACCCCAGGCAGCAGAAGGGGAGGAGGAAGTGTAGAGAGGAGAGGAGGACTTGGTAAATGAAGGAACACAAGTTCAGTGAGGGAGTATTTTAGGTCCGGTCAGGTGTTGCGGTGTTGATCTCTACCAGCTTCTAGGATCAGTGACGTAAATTCATCCCAGACACCCGGAGGCAAGTTATAATTAGGTGGACTCCCCCCCAACCCGTCACAGCCACTGACACTGTAATTCGCATGCAGACAGGCTATAGATAGACAAAGGCAGCAGCTTATGGCTTGACATGGAGCTCTCCACTAGTGTATGGTGGCTTCTCAGGTGACGGGAAGGGGTGCCATGTATTGGGCGGCCATGACGGTACACTCGGGTACATAGTTACAGCCGTAAGTGGGGTGAATATGTTGTGGACAATGGAGGAGGTGCCCCCTTCAGTGCTGGAGCCCGGCGGCAGGCGCCTCCATTGTCTCCCATAGCTCTGCCCCTGCCTAGGATATATGTGGGAGACATTCTGCTGGATTACTGGTAAAACTGTGTCACCTCTGAGGACCTGTACAAAGCATTGCTCCATCCAGAGTAGCTCACTGGTTATGTGGTATTTGGGGCTCTATTCATCATATTCATTATTGCAATTCATAAGAACTTTTTGCTGCTCCTTTCGGAGCAGTGTAACTAGTGCGCATGTGTGACCTACAGGTCACGCATGTGCACAAGAGCCCCTGCGTCTGGCAGAAGAAGCTAGATAGGGGCGGAGGGACCTGAAAGGATCCCTTTTCGTGACCTGGGACTCCGGAGCGGGTTGTGGGAGCACTCGCCATCTCAAGATGGCGAATGCACCTGCAGTCAAGCTCCGAAAATATTTTCTGAGGTTTCAGCGCATATCCCACATGCACGAAGCACCGGAAAGCTTTGCCTATGTACTTCATTTCAGAGTTTTTCCCAAGCGGCATCCAATAGAATCCCTCCCAGGGTCCCCGATAGCCACTTATGTGCAGAGGGACTCCCGGGTCATAAACCCAGAAGTCCGAGCACCGCAAAGGACAGCTCTTATCGGGAGGTGCCCAGAAAAACTTGCAGTGGTCAGCTACCGCACTGGGCAAATATATGCACAGCTGAATATAGCCAGATGTTTGGTAGCACATCACCCTGAATTGAATCAGCCATCAGAACATTTAAATGTGAAGGAGGTGGGATTTCTATATACTGTATAATAAGCTTTTGCGGTGAAAACCGTCATTATGTATTTTTTATCATTGGCAGTAACTCCTTATATGTATGGGCAGAAGCAATAACAGCATTATCTTCGCTGCAATTGGAGATTTGAATATTTGCATTTTGACACATCTGTCCCTAAGTGTCTTATAGCAATCCAAAAATAATACACAGCGTCACCATCCAGGATGTAGAAAAGAATAAACAAGGACTTATAATTGTTGAGAATGGGGTGTGCTACTGCGCAGATTCCATATTGGTTCCTGAGGGGAGGCTTCATTCACTTGACCAAGATGGCCACCGACCTAACTAGTGAGCATGTGCAGTGCCATCTTGCCACTGTGTAAGAGTGACATGGTGGGAGATGGATGTCTCCTACTTAGCTCCAGAGAGACCCGGTGTATTACACGCGATGTCGCTGTGCCAGCATCCTGCACTACAACCGCATAGCTATGTATATACTCACCGACTGGTGAGCTGTATATCACCCCAACTCCATTCAAGCTCCGCTCCATCAACCAGTGTGTAACAGTGGGTACGTCTGTACAGCATTGTATGTGAAAAAAACGCTCCACTGGTTACTCAACAAGGGCTGTTCATTGCGCAGGAGGCATTCCGTTGGTGTGTACATAACTCTACTCTGCCATACTGCCGCATCTGTACCTAGATTATTTCCAACAGTATTTGTAAATGTGTGTGAAATCTCTATTCTTATTAAACTATTTCATGCTTTTATTCTCAATTGTATGTGTGCATAGATTAATTTGTATTCATGGATCCAAAAAGGAAACAGGATGTAAAAGTACCTGTACCTATGTGGGAGGGGCAGCCACACCTCCAAGAAGGCATGCCCATGCCCCTACAGCATGTAAAGAGGGTCCAAATAATCACAACTGGTTGCAGCCATGCCCCACATATTTGGTCATGTACTGGGATCTGATGGTAGATGGTAGGTGGCTTGTAGATCAGCCATGTGAAACTTGTGGCCCATAGGCCACAAGCAGGGCCATAGCTAGTGTAGTGCGGCCGGTGCAATCGCACAGGGCACCACAGATCAGGGTCGCTGTTTGGGCCTGTCAAATTTCTGTTTATTATCATTCTTGCTTGTAGCTTCCTCTTATTTCATCCCCAGCATCTCCTGGCCTCCCCTATCTCTTCCCTGGTCCTTCCCCATGAAGCCATGGCCCTTTTTTGGGTGCATTATGTCCCTTTGAAAAATGAGGGGGCGCCAATGCTCTTTCTGGCACAGGGCACCAAAAAGTCTAGTTATGGCTCTGGCCACAAGAGGTCCCACAATGCCCTGTAGAGCGGCCCACTGTATAACCACCCATCCAGGATTCATCTGGACAGTTCGGGAATCACAAGATCTGTCCGGAGGCTTGTCTTTCCCGAACAGGTGAGTCACGTCATCAGAGTAGTGGCAGACACACCATTACATTGCTGTTAAATGCACTTACCTCCAGCAGCGGCTCCTACCTGTAACTTCCAGGAGATCTGCTGCTCACTGCCGGTCTGTGCACCCGGCTTGAGTGATATTGCGCACATATTGGCAAGCAGTCTAGGTTTCTAGGGACAGCAGCGGCTGCAGCCCCTAGAAGCCCGATAGGGCTACCTTTAGCAGGGGAATGGCTTCCCACTGGAAATGCTCTCTCTGTTAATTGCAGTCCGGACTCGTAGTCCAGGGGGAGAGAACACCTGTATGGCTGTGGTTACAAGGGAGCACTTCCAATGGGAAGCCAATACCACTGCTAGGCAGTTTCCGCTGCTGGTGGATTTTACTGGGGGGGTGGGGGAGCTGCAGTCCTGTAGCCCCTAGATAAAATCCACAATCCATCACCTCTCATATACAGAGAGTAACATTTAGACAAGTGATGGCTTGTGAGCCACACCCGACTAGGCCTTTTATAGTCTTGATTGGATTCTGCCTGGTGGTTGATCCAAGGTAACATCCCCACTGAATTTTTACTCAAGTTGGGCCCCTCATAGGGGTTGATGTGTTATTGATTGTATTTAGAATGTGGTCATCAACATCCATATTCGCATGCTTACCTACAGGAAGGAACGTCCAACAATATTCGCCATTCTTCTTCTTGCGGGGACAGCTAGCAATATCCAGCTGTCTCGGCAATGTAATTACTTGCGGGTTTATGACCTGGGTTATATAATGCACAAGTGCGGCCATTGGAAGTTCTTTTGATCCCTCTCTAGGCCACTTTGCGGAATTATAGCCTATAGACTACACTGGCTAAGGTAATTTTACATTGGCTATAGGTCACAATCCCTTCAAATTTATACTTTCCTGAGCTTGATGCTGGCAGCCATATCACAGCCCCACACATACTTTCCTACTCTCCTGGGACGGCCGGGAGCCTCCGGAAAATCGGGTGCCGCTCCTGACCCACTGCAAGAGTAGGCAAGTCTCCCGGAATGGCTGGTGCCCCCTGTGCGTGGTCCGCGAGGGGTGATGATGATGCAGTTCGCGCTGAATCATGTTAACATAGCCCGCCCCCTGCTTTACAATTCCGGTGATATTGGCACTGTCAAGCGGAGGTGGGGGGGGGACAGGGCCGCGATGGAGAGCGGTACAATAATGAGTGTCTGCAGGCAGCATTGAAGCATGGTGGAGGTTCCATACAAGTTTGGGCTGCATTTCAGCAAATGGTGTTGGGATTTTGGTCAGGATTAATGGTGTCCTCAATGCTGAGAAATACAGGCAGGTACTTATCCATCATGCAATACCATCAGGGAGATATCTGATTGGCTCCAAATTTATTCTGCAGCAGGACAATGACCCCAAATATACAGCCAATGTCATTAAGAACTATCTTCAGCATAAAGAAGAACAAGGAGTCCTGGAAGTGATGATATGGCCCCCACAGAACCCTGATCTCAACATCTGTCTGGTATTACATGAAGAGACAAAAGGATTTGAGCAAGTCTACATCCACAGAAGATCTGTGGTTAGTTCTCCAAGATGTTTGGAACAACCTCCCTGCCGAGTTCCTTCAAAAACTGTGTGCAAGCAGCAAGGGGACTTGAAGAATTAATGCTGTTTTGAAGGCAAAGGGTGGGCACACCAAATATTGATTTAGATTTATCTTCTGTTCAATCACTTTACATTTTAATTGATAAGAATAAACGATTAACACTTCTATTTATGAAAGCATTTTACTTTGCAGCATTTTTTCCACGCCTGCCTAAAACTTTTGCACATTTTTATCACAGGGATTTACTGCGAATCCCCTCTGCACACAAGTCACGGTATTTTCGCAAAAAAATATTGTGACAAGTACCCGCGCATGCACCTACCGGCCCCACTGCTACCCCCCCGGCGCTAAGCCCTGCCCCCATTGCTAAGCCCCGCCCCCGCGACCCCCCTCTCCCTTAATTACACTTGCCTGCATGATCTGGGCTTTGGTGATGTCCTCCGGTCAGCTGACATCCCATACTGCACTGGGACCCTGTCAGGTGACGACCGGGCCGCAGTACAGCATGGGAGACCAGCTGACCGGAGAAAGGACATCACCGAAGCCCCAATCACCAGTCCCTGGAGTCAGGTAAGTTTGGGGTTTTTTAACTTTTTTTTTTAACATTTTTTTTTTTTTACAGTGAATCAGCTGATCCCCGGAGCCGTCTCCAGGCTCTGCTCTCCCGGTCAGAGCAAAGCAGGAGCCCGGTAACCGGGGAAGACCCTGGATAACGCCACCTCCAGGTGGCGTTATTATCACAGGGCTTTCCCCGGTATTTTTTCACAATTTATTTTTAGTAACTTTGGCCAGATCACATTTCCCATTACAATTATGGGAAATGCGATCTGCTTTCTAAAAATAAGTGATAATTAGGGCTTGGAGTAGAATTTTACGAATTCTACTCCAATTGCCCTGTAGTAACTTTAGGTGAAACTAAAATAATGTGAAAAGGGTGTGAAAACACCCTTTTTCAGTTTATTTTAGTAAAAATAATGTTAATGAATGGAGCCCTTTATCATTTGTAATATGTAGCGCTTAACCTCATGTATCAAATTCCTATTTCTCTATAGATTGTAAGCTTGTGTGCAAGGCGCTCCTACCTCTCGGTCTGTAACTTATTACCCACTTATCCTATTACTGTTTTGTTCCCAATTGTAAAGCACAAATGTAATTTTCTTGTGCAGATCAGTAGATGTTAATAAATAATAATGAATATGTTAGGGACCAGATGCACTTAGCATTCTGGCTAATGAAAAAGCCATTCATGTTAGTAGCAGAGCATATGGCACCATCTAGAGGCAATCACATAAAAATACTATATTTTACTTTTTTGTGGCTATAGCTGTATAAATCGGGGCATGGTCACATATTCCTTACATTTTTATGCTTGCACTATTGAACGGGATGTTATTGTGCTTTACACAAGCTGTCCACATCTCCAACATTGCTTACACCAGAGGTTCCCAAAGGCTGTCTTCAAGGCACCCTAACAGTTCAGGTTTTAGAGATATCCATGTTTGAGCACAAGTGGTTAAATCAAATTGACAATTGAGATACTAATTAAGTCACCTGTGGTCAAACATGGATATCCTTACAACCTGGACTGTTAGGGTGCCTTGTGGACCTAGTTTGGAAACCTCTGGCCTACACACATTGTACTGAGGAGCAGAGGCGTAAATACAGGAGGCATTGGAAGGCAGTTGCCTCTGGGCGCCAGCCATGAAGAGGTAACACTAACCTCCTCCATTGTTCCGGGTTCTACTTTATGCTTCCCTGAGCAGGAATAAGCAGGGGACCCATGGAGCATGTGCCGCAGCTCTCCCTCTCCCAGAGATCCCACCCTGGAGTCTGGTCTCTAGGGATGGACCTCCATCAAGGGAACTGCACCAATGTACTTAAAAGGGATAGGGTAGAGCCTGGAGTACATGGCCCCTCCCTCCTTTCTTGTTTTTTCTCCCTCACACATGCAGGACCTGCCTAGCAACAGGTAGTATTTGTGTGCTAGGGTGTTGGTAGTTAATTGGGGGCAGAGTGTGTGTGGGTGTGTGCTTCTGCTGGGGTGTTGGCACGGCAGCAAAATGTAGGGAGGGAGAGTGTGTGAGGTTTAGGGTGCAGGGGTGATTTTGTGTTTATGGGTCCTGCTGAAGTGTTGGCAGTGAAATCAGGGGAGAGTGTTTCTGGGTGCTACTGAGGTGTTGGCAGTGAAAGCAGGGTAGATAGTATGTTTCTGGGTGCTGCTGAGGTGTTAGTAGTGAATGCATGAGAGGAGAATGTGTGTTTGGGTGCGTCTGGGGTGTTAGCAGTGAATAGGGAGGGGGGTGAGAGTGTGTGTCTAGGTGCTGGTGCAGTGTTGGAAGTTTATGCAGGGGGAGGAGAGTGTATGTCTGGGTGCTGCTAGGGTGTTGGAAGTGAATGTAGAGGGAGGTGAGATTGTGTGTGGGTGCTGTTGGGGTGTTGGCTGTGAAAGCAGTAGGAGGAGTGTGCTTCTGTGTGCTGCTGGGGTGTTGGAAGTGAATGGGAAGGGGGTGAGAGTGTGTGACTGGGTGCTGGTGCAGTGTTGGCAGTTTATGCAGGGGGAGAAGAGTTTGTGTCTGGGTGCTCCTGGGGTGTTGGAAGTGAATGCAGTACAATGAGAGTGTGTGACTAGGTGTTGCTGGGGTGTTGGCTGTGAATGCAGAAGGTGGAGAGTGTGTGTCTGGGTGCTGGGGTGTTGGAAGTAAAAGTTGTGGGGGTGAAAGTGTGTGTCTGGATGCTGCTGGGGTGTTGGGGGGATGGGGAATAGAGTGTGTGTCTGGGTGCTGCTGGGGTGTTGGCAGTGAATGCATGGGGAGTAGAGTGTGTGTCTGGGTGCTGCTGGTATGTTGGAAGTGAATGCAGTAGGAGGAGAGTGTGTGACTAGGTGCTGCTGGGGTGTTGGAAGTGAATGCAGGGGTGAATGCATAATAGGTTGACTAATGTCATTTCAATTTGGCAGGATATGTCACCAGTCTGCAAAACCACATCCTTATGCATTAAGCACACTGAAAAATGTTTGCCACACATTCATTAAAAAAAATAAAAAAATAAACAAACTAAAAAAAAAATCCAGTGTAATTTAGATGAGGATGTGTCAACACTATTTTACTTTGACTGACCATAGAATTGTATCTTTTTTCTTATAGGTATTATTGATTGGTGTTAAAATGTTCTCCTCATCTGATCACCTTTAAACATCGGACAAGAATCCCTCTAGTACAATTGTTGCACGACCACAATATTACTGTCTCATTATGGTCATCCTCAAACTGCTGTGGATACTCACTGGCACTAAAATTTACATTGCCACCTCAGGATATACATATACTTGGGGCCTTCTACGTGTAGCCTTTCTTCCAGGGCTCGTCAACTCCAATCACAGCCAAATCGGAAACAGACGGAACAGTAACCTAGAGCATATTTTCCAAGGTGGTAGTGCAGCTGTAATTGTAAGTTCATATGTACTTCATTTTCAACAGTTGTATCACCTGTATTATCTTCAAAGTCTGCAAAGGAAGTGTGACTAAATAAATAAAGCTCTGCGTCACAAATAAGCCTGTATGTGGGGACACATGTTGAGTTGTGATGATACAATTTTCCACCTTCCACCTGCACCTACCTCTCACGGTATATGCCAATCACGGCAATATGATTTATGTCTAGGGCATAAACGAATCTAGTGCATACATGCAGCAGTCCCCATCATCAACTTCTCCCACCAGCCCAAGCTGTTGAATGGCCTGATGAACAAGTTGAAGATTTGCTTATAAATGTTATTGTTAATACAATAACAAAGACAAATAATGTAAAATTACATCATGGACCTCCCTGTTATGGATATAACTAAAATAGTTACCATTACTATCTGTAGCTTGCTAGATTTGCCATCACTTATAATATATAAGGTAAGCTTATCTTATATTTGGCTTATGATATCTATAACCAATGAATACAAGCTTAACAAGACTAATTAAAAATTAACATTATAGATTTACTGTATGATATATGATATTATATTTTATGTATCCAAATTGTTAGGCTAAATATTTAGAAATTTTACACTAGCTTTGAAAGGAGTGTCTAATTTAATTATTATTATTATTATTATTATTATTATTATTATTATTATTATTATATATTAAAACAATTATATAAATAAGAGCATAGACCAGAAGATAGTTATAATTCTTTTGTATGATGCCGGATTATGACAGGTAGGAGACCCCAGTCCCTTCTGCAACACCCAAGAAGGACAGGTTGAAATATTACAATTTTTTTTTTAAACTAGCATTGTAAATATTATGTTACCAAAGCAATAAATCTAAATCCTAGTTATATTGCCTTAAAATTTGTCAATAAGTTGGTCATTGACTAGCAAAAAAAAAAAATTTTGTTCTCCATCATTAGTAACCTTATGCCACAAGGGGGCAGTGCTGACTAAATTATTATTGGTATATGTTTCTAAACTGAGAACAGTAAGGTTAATTTAAGAACTGTAAAAAAAGAGTGCTGGCATATCTGCCCATTAAGCTTATTTTTAAGAAGCTCATTCACGTTCAGAGAATTTGGAACTGCCTCAGTGAAATGGGGATCAGCCCTGTGGGTATGCACCAATATTTACATAAACTCATGCTGGAAACAGAACCACTCAATTTATTAACTAAGCTTTAATAATTGTATATAATAAAATACTGCCTGGTTGATATCTTAATTAATCATGAGAGTGTGCAATCATCATGATTGCCTTTATTATGTCTTGTATTTAAATTATGTTATTGTTTAAAATGCCTCGAAATGTGATCTCCAGTAATACTGCGAATGAAAGGGGCAAAATGTATCTCATTGAAAGTATAGGACAGCGTTTCCCAACTCCAGTCCTCAGGGACATAATTAGCATCACCAGTGGACTTTTTAAAATGTGTCAACTAGTCATTGATACACCTGTGCACCAACTAGGAAATCTGGAAAACATGCACTTTTAGGGGCATACTTGCCCATTCTCCCGGTACGACCAGGAGGCTCAAGAAAAGTGGGTGGCCAGCTGCACGGAAGAGTGGGCGAGTCTCCTGGGGTTGCCCACACCCCCACCTGCAGCCGCCCACTTACCAAGCACAACTGGGCGGTAGGAGTAGGGGGGGGGTGAAGATGCGATTCGTGATGAATGGCTTCTTAGTTGCCCTGCCCAATGCTTTACAATGCCTCCGCACCGCAGTGATCTCCGCACTGTATAGTGTGGGGTGGAAACACGATTATGCAATTGCGCTGCCATGCCTCGAGCACCGCTCACCTATGCCACTGCCATGACCACTGCTGTGCCAGGAGGGGGCAGTCAGAAAGTCGGCAAGTATGGTTAGGGGTCTCTGAGGACTGGAGTTGGGAAACACTGGTTTAGGATAATGCCCAATCATAGCCACCTACGAATATATGGAAGACCAGTAATCCTACAGTAACAAAATGTGTAAGCCTTTGTCCCCTTCCAGAAGCTAACATCTAGGATTGCAAACCTGTGCGCTTACCTGTGAAAGTCGTTACATTTGCACACAACAGGCACTTAAGGCTGATTCTGTGGCGAATGCACAGTGGCTGTGTTTGTCTACTCATGTGTTTTACCACCTCATGCTAATGCGAGTTTCCCTTGGTCTAATGTGAGGGTCCGTGCGGCTCCGCCCACTGTTTTACCATTCACGGCCGAAGCCGTCATCATCAGTATAAGCATTTGCACCAGCCCCATGCTAAGTGCAAGTGATCTGTCTGAAACAGGCTCCCTTCCCCATACACATCTCAGAATAGCACGGGGCTTTAGCTACATGCCCACCACACTCACATGACACTCCCATGACACTCCCACGAGCAGGGGCGGATTGGGCCACCGGGACAGCGGGATAGTTCCCGCTGGGCCGGTCCCATACACCCCTCTGCTGGGCCGGCTGACACTGCCTACCGGGCCCGCTGACATCGGCTGCCGGGCCAGGCCAATTTCTAGGTGCCGGGACGGCTGCCGTGCTTCCTAGATTTGCGTTCCTAGGGAACGCAAACAGGAAGCTGTCACCTGCTCCGGCTAGCAAGCACTTCATAGTGCCGTTAGCTAGGAGCAGCGCTGCAGCGACGCGGCAGTGCAGCAGAGGGTATGAAGCTGTTGCTCCAGCCGGGGAACAAGCAGAGTGTGGCTGTGTTAGAAGGGGTGGTCCGTTTGTGCACAAGACCACCCCTCAGAAGTGCGGGCAGCGGGACACGCCAGTTCGGACCCAGGAGCGGGATTGTCGGGGGCGGGGCGGTTCCTCAGCTTCCATTCCCAGCGGTACTCCAGCACGGGCTGTCATCATCCTGTGAACCTGGACCCTGCAGCCGCCGCACTACAGTCACAGCATGACCTGGTGCTCCAGGTAAGAAGCCCAGGTGTCCTAGATTGCAAATAGATCACTGACTGCCTGTCCAGCAGTAAGGAGACTACAAGCCCCAGCACATTTTGTCAACTGGATGTGCTGGGACTTGTAGTGCCATCACAGCTAGACAGGCCCTGAAAAGACAAGTGATTATATATTATATGTGTGTATATATATATATATATATATATATATATATATAGTTAATTAAAGTTTAATGCATTTCCTCTTACTATGCATTTGTACACCTTGCTTTTTTTCTGCTTTAGTTATGTTATATACTGTATGTGTTTGTATGTATATATATATATATACTGTATATATGTATACATACAGTATATATCATGCCAGTATTCCTCTACACAATAATTGTACCTGTCCACATGCCTTCCTCCTAGATGCTCACTCTTTCTCTATATATACATAATACTCCCCCTCAGTGTCCTTGCCCTGACCCTCCCTGTAACCCCCCCTCTGTGTCCCTGGCCTCACCCTCCCTGTAACCCCCCTCTGTGCCCCTGGCCTCCCTCTGTGTCCCTGCTCTCACCCTCCCCCTCCCTGTAGCTCCCCCTCTGTGTTCCTGCCCTCACTGTAGAGCACGGTAGAGAAGAAAGTTGTCCCCTCACGAGCTCGCTGCACTCGCCATGCCTCATAACTCCCCCTCTGTGTCTCTGCCTTCACCCTCCCTGTAATTCTCCCCTCCACTGTCCTTGCCTTCATCCTCCCTGTAACTCACCCTCTGTCCCTACCCTCACCCTCCCTGTAACTCCCCCCTCGGTGTCCGTGCGTCCTTACCCTGCTCGTCACCTTACTCTCAATATTCCTGACACTCATACCCTGTCACTTACTCTGACCGTCATTGTCCTGTCACTCAGTCACATTCACCTATGTATCACTCACACTGACCCACAATGTCCCTACAGTCTTCAGTTACAGTCCTGCCATTCACACTATCACTCAAACTAAGTACCACACAAACACCCACAATGTTATCATCACACACTCACCCTAAAGGCGGGTATCCACTTGCCGACAATGAAGGACTGAACGATAAGGTTATCGTTCAGTTGTTCATTATACTGTGCAGTGGATATTGTGCTTACACTGAACGATATGTCATTCAGGGCAGGCACCCTCCCTCATCCGTAAGCATGCTCAACCTGACAATATCGTCAGTTTGACCGTCTTGTTCTGGCAATGAGCGATGCCGACAACGACCAGCGGGAGTGCGCGTCGCTGGTTGTTTTTACGGCATATCCACTGCATGATTAATGAACAACTGAACGATAACAAAGTCGTTATCGTTTAATCGTCCATCTATATCGGCAAGTGGATATGCGGCTTAACACTCGCGCTACGTAACACACAATCACCATCAACGTTCTCCATCACAAAAAATTAGCAGGAAAGAATAGAAACAGCCACAGACAGAGGGGAGGAGAGCGAGAGGGGGAAAGTGGAAGATGGGAGGAAAGAGAGAGACAAAGTAATGGGATGAGTGAGAATATCAGAGCAAAAAGAGAATTGTGGAGGGAGAAAAGAGATATGGGGAAAAGACAGAGCGGAAATTGAGGGGAAGGGGAAGAGGGGAGGAAAAATGGGGCAGGAGAGAGAGAGTAGGAAAAAAATAACTTCAGGCAGCACTGGGGAAAGCAATAGTTTAAACAAATAAAAAGAAAGCTAGGTAACGCTGGGCATTACATTTAGATTGTGTGTGTGTGTGTGTGTGTGTGTGTGTGTGTGTGTGTGTGTATGTATATATGAATATGTTTTTAAATGTTAATTTTTGTGTGGATGTTTGTTTGCTTTAATGTGTATTTTGGGAAGAGTGTATTAGCCGTATCCACACTAAATTTTCACACACACACACGTGAGATTCACACTGGGTTGTATGTAAAAAGCAAAGTGAAAGCATAATTGTTTGCATCCAACTCAGAATCAGGCTCAGTGAGGTGGGATCCCGCCCCCTCAACAGACTCCACCCCCTCAACAGACCCCGCCCCCATTAGGGCTGCTTCCATAAATGTTCCGGGCTGGTTTTCCATCCCAATCCGCCCCTGTCCACGAGACAAAACCGTTCTGTGCAATCGCATTGTCGCCGCCCATTTCCCGTCCCGAAACGCCCATTTCATGCAAAGCGAGATCTGGAAAAGATCCAGACAACACAGAAATTTCCTGAGATAGGCAAAATGTGTCCATTGGCTTCTGTGCATGCGCTGTGTGCTAAATCTCGCTATTTGCATACAAGAAAGGAGTCTGACTCAGCACCAGCCCCATAATCTGCAAAATACAGTAGCATTGACACCAGACTTCTGTCAGGGCCGGCCCTAGCCCAAATTTTTGGGTAAGCGAGTATATTTTTTGGCACCCCTCCTTTTACAGTGCCCCCGGTAGTGGTCCCCCCTGTGCAGTGCCCCTTGTGCCCCCAGTAGTAAGCGCCTTATATAGTGCCCCCAGTAGTAGTCCCCCCATGCAGTGCCCCCCAATAGTGGTACCCTTAATGTAGTGCCCTTTAAACAGTGGCCCCCGTTGTAGTCCCCCCCTATGCAGTACCCCCAGTATTGCCCTTTATATAGTGCCCCTAGTAGTAGTCCCCCCTAGTAGTAGTCTCCCCTCTTGTAGTCCCCACAGGGGAGGTTCCCCCCCTATGCAGTGCCCGGCTTCGGCAGTGGGAGCAGCAGCCGATGAGAGTATGTCAGACTCTCATCAGCTGCTAAAGCAAACAGACAGCTGCCGGCGCTGGCGGCTGTGTGTTTGGCACTGTGAAGTGCTGACCGAACTCCGTCCGTTCAGAGTTACACACGCGGTGCAGCTGTGTCACAGAGACACAGACTGCCTGCGGTCCGCCTGGTACGCAGCTGAGGCGCCCTCCACTATGTGGCACCCTACGCAGCTGCGTACCATGCGTAATGGGAGAACCCGCCCTGACTTCTATAGATGTTCATTACTCTCTATACAAATACAAAGGGCTGTATTTACAAAGCTGCGGCTTACTTATCAAAGGATTGGAGTTTAAATTGTAAAGCGGCACTGACGTTCCATGCACAGCATGCCGCACACCCTGACATGCTTGGTTTATGCAGGTAGACAAATGCGCTAACGTAAAAGGAGAGGGAGAGAGTGTTTAGAATGATAGGACCTCATTTATCACAACGAGTGATAAAATTCGTTACATATGATAGCCAATCAGCTCCCAGCTGTCATTTTTCAAACAGATGACAGTTGGGAGCTGATTTTCTGGAGCACAATTATCATACACAACGAGTTTTATCATTGTGAATGATAAAACTCGTCGATAAATGAGTTCCGTTAAAAATAAAAAAAACCCCGTCTTCTGCTTCCACTGCCAGGCCCTTTCCTGAAGCACAGCTGATGTCACGTTAGTGTTTATGAACCCTGTGGAAAATGCAGTCAGTGTTCAGAAGCTAGAGACTACTGTATGGGAAATACTTTCACTGAAACACCAGAGCAAATGAGCTGTGAGAACTGTATATTCAACCAAAAAGACCAGCTGGTCCTTTGTTCTGATCTGTAGGTGACTAAATAAGAGAATCTGGAGCTAAAATGGCCATCAGGGGCCTCGTGTGATTTAAGCTTAACCAACCATGTTATGACTTTTCTTTCGGCTATTCAGAGTGTGTTGAGGCCTCTAATTGGCTAAGAAGTCTATTTTTTCCGCCGTCGATCATTGCTCCTCCATTTTTCACACAGGCAGCTCACTTGGATTATGTACGCTTACACAAAAAGATGCAAGGAGCAGCAATGTTTGGGTGAGGTTAATTTCAGTGGGGTTGGAGGACGAACGTAGCAGTGCTCACCTGTGATGTTACCGTTGTCCGAATGCTGTAATAAAGAGAAAAAGAGAAATCACACCTTTAGGTTCAGTTTACTTTCTTGTCATTTCAATTCTATTTTTGGGTAGATGTGATTAGCTGTGTCATTGGGCCTGATTTACTTACCATACGCAACTGTGATTACGCACGCAATCGGCCGATTGTTGCATTCTGTGCATGCATCGCAGTGCGTGTGTGTGAACTAGCTATTGCGATCGGGACTGCGATCGCAGAGGCTACGCAGGCCCCTTGCAGATTGATTGACAGGAATTACCATTTGTGGGTGGTGACAGGAAGTGGTTGGGGAAACGCAGGCGTGCCAGTGCGTTCGCACGCTTTTGCAGAGGCGTGTATAAATTAGCCACTGTGATGCCATACGCAGTGTGAGATCTCATAGGGTGCGTGGCTGTTAGAAATTGTGCAACTGTGCGTGAGGCCGCGATGGTACCCGATTGTACCGATGGTTTCGCTATTCTGCTAAGTATTACGGATGTGTGCAATGTAATGTGGGCCTCTTTATGTAGTGCTGAGTTTGCATTGTGATCGCAATGGATTAGCATACTATCGCAGTTGAACTGCGTGCGTACGCAGTATTGCGTACCGTAATGAATCAGGCCCATTATGTATAAGCAAGCTAACACTGTTTTATGTAATTGCAACGTACCGCATAAAGAAATTACTGATACAGATGTTGCAAATGCGACCAGACCAAAAAGTGTCGACATAAGCTCAACAGAGGGGAGAAAATCCTCAGCAATGAAGGGGTTAAGGCAGTGGTGCCCAACCATTGTCCTCAAGGCAGTCTAGGTTTTAAGGATATCCATGCTTGTGCATAGATGGTTAATCAAATTGAGTTACTAATGAAGCTGCTGTGCTGAAGCATGGTTATCCTGAGAACCTGGACTGCTAGAATGCCTTGAGGACTAATGCTGGCCATACACCTACACAACCAGCATAAGATCCGATTCATCATGCGATTTCCCTATGATTCCTTGGCAGTCCCGGCAGCATGTTTGTTGTTTTCTTAGTACAAGAACTGTCGTAATATAGATCCTGTATCTCACAGGCTCATAAGGGAAACAGTCATTGAAATGACTTGAATTGCTGCACGATGGATCGCATGAACAAAATAAACGGCACGATCTGCACACGATACGATGGAACATATGGACTGCACATCTGATCATAAGATCCGATTATAGGAGCTGCGGGAGTGCGCATCGGATCGTATCTTACTAAAATAATACACGAGGCACCCTAATGGTCCAGGTTTTAAGGATATCCATGATTGAGCACGGATGGTTAAATCAAAATACAAAGGTACTAATTAAGTCACCTGTGCCCAAGCATGGTTATCCTTAAGACCTGGGCCTTTAGGGTGTCTTAGGGACCGAGTTTGGGAACCTCTACAGCAAGGATTTGTATCAATGGGTGTTCATTTTAATAATTTATTATGCACCCTATTAAATGCACTTTGATGCAGAAAATCCACTAAATAATGTAAGAGAATGGACCTGTACACAGGGGCGTAACTAGACCTAGGGGGGCCCTCACAGCAACATTTTCATGGGCCCCTTAGCTCCCGGCACTCCCCCCCTCCCCTCGACTGGTGATCGCGTCCTCCTTCAGCGTGTGCTGCACAGGGCAGGAACACCTCCTCCCAGTATCAGCCAATGAGGAGAGCCGGAGGAGGAGCCGACTGGGAGGGCAGATGCGCCTGACTTGCGCAGCACACTGCTGGAGAACGTGTCCACGGCTGGCCTGGCACCATGAGTGCAGGGGGAGGGACGGGCCCCATAGCAGCCGCACACCCTGCACCTACGGTAGTTACGCCAGTACCTGTACACACACAGGCTTCTTAAACAGCATTTGCACTGTATCAATTTCACCGCTGTCTGCAGTGTTCAGCTGCATGAATGCTGTGTAAAATACAATGAAGTTCTATGGGAGTGCTCATTAGGTACACGGTACATTATGCAGCAAGGGAGCTTTGAAAAGTGATACGCTCCGATTTTATCTGGCCTTGTTTTTCAACACCCATGTGTACGAGACCTAAGGGGTTATTAAATAATTGTTGCTAGAAGTTTTTCTGTTGACATTAATTAGTGGAAACATTTTCAGCAACAATTACATAATTAAACCCAAATGAATGCTGCTTGGAAATAAGTAAGCTGATTAATTCATGATAACATTGTAGGGAATCCTTGTGAAGCTACTGATCATATCTAAGTTATAATTCTTTTGTTGATACATTTTGATATATGCCAGAGAGAAATGGTTCTCTACATTTGTTCAGTATAATGATACGCCACAACCAATTAAGCAACAAATCATAGTAGCCTAGTGCCAGTCCATAAGACAAATCCATGACTATTATCATTGTATCAGTGATACCCCTTTTACACCAGAGCTAAAACCCGGGTTATTGCAGGGATAACCCAGGTAACTCCTTGGTGTAAAAGGGGACAGGGTTGGATTTCCTGGTCGAGTGACCCAGCAATCCAATCCAGGTAACTTGCAGGGTTTAACACGGGATTGACTAGTGAAAGCCTGTAGTGTAAACGGCGCAATTCGTGTCACGATGACCTGGAACGCGCCGCATGCCGGCCAATCATGACGCATGACGTCATCTCCAAGCATCCACTTTCACACCGGAAGAGCTGGGTCACTGCATACCCGGCTCCGGTGTGAACGGCGCCGACTCGGGAATATCCTGGGTCGGCGCCGGCTAAATTCCAGGTCTGATCTGGTTTGGAACCCTGAGCCAACGTACGGGCCAGACCTGGAATTTAGGTATAAAAATGGTATGGGCAATGCAAGTTGCTTAGTGCCAGAGCAGAAGAGTCAATCCCTGCCCTTAATTGTCAGGAAATGACACCGACTGGGTCCATTCCACCCAGGTACAAAAAAACAATGTCTGCAAATATCCCTAATTATGTGACTGAATTTGAGTTCAATTAATTCATTGATTGATAAACAAAAAGGGAAACTTATAACATTTAATTATTGGGGCTTGGTAAATTTAGGGAAATAGGGGGTCATTCAGACGCAAGCGCTGAGCGCTCGCAAACCGGGTCGATGTTTCCCCACTGGGCATGCGCACATCGGGGCCGGCTCCGACGTGCGCATGCACGAGACCCGGCTAGCGACGGACGCTCCGTCGCTTCGGATCTCGCACCAAAGGGGGCGAGCTGTCGATGGTGAGTGACAGCTCGCCACATTTGGGAGACGGGCAGGGGGCATGGCCGGCCAAACGGAGGCGTTCCTGACGGAACACTTGCCGTTTGGAGGTGGCCGGAAGCTCCCTGGGGCTTGCGGTTGACAAGACCCAACCTTAGGGTCTTGTCGCAAGCCCCGATGGTCGCGATGGTCTTGACCATTGCGACCATCACCCTGGTCTATCGCAAGAGCTGTGGGTGGTAACCCACAGCCTAGCGATTGACCAGGAGGCGGCACTTAAAAAAGTAAGCGGCCGCCCTCATTCAGAGCGATCGCTTGCAGCAAGCGATCGACTCTGAATGAGGTCCATAGGCTCTGGAAAGCTAATGTATACCCTTAGGGCCAGATTCAGAGCTGGACAGTATAGCACAGGCACATAGAAGCAGCATGTGAATGCAGCAGGAGGTGTCTGTATGAAATAGACACCTCCTTGCTGCATTTGCAATCCGAATGCTGCATCCGTAGATGCTGCCAGGAATCACCATCACAACAATCATGATCCCGTTTCTGGAAACAGTGGCGAGCCACGCCCCCTGCTCCGCACCACAAATGCCGCAGCATGTCAATCATGCTACAGCTAGGGGGGACTGTGAGCAAGATTGCAGGGCACGTTCTGCACATGCAGACCCCATAACATCGGAGAAGTACGCTAACCGTACATCTCTGAATCAGGCCCTCAGTATTTAACCATGCTTCCACCATCATTGCATGGAAAACATTTGCAGAGCGCATCTTGCTTGAATTTGTTTTCCAGAGATGTGGAGAAGCCAGGGCACAGTGTCAGGGCCGGTATGCAATCGGGAAGCCGACTGCCTAAATACCGGCAGCCGGCTTCCTGACTGTCATATCCCGGCAAGGGTGAAATGCCGGGCGTCTACATCTACATTTCCCCGATGCCGGGAGACCGGCGCCCGGCATCCCGATCGTAGTGATGCCGGGCGCCGCGAGCGGACAGCCGCTGGGGGGGAGGGTTAGGTTTAGGGCTCCCGCGGGGGACTTAGGGTTAGGCACCCCCCCGGGAGGGTTAGGCTAGGGGGAGGGAGGGTTAGGCACCTCGGGGGGGGGGGGTGACTTAGGGTTAGGCACCCCCCCCGGGGGACTTAGGTTTAGGCAGCGGGGAAGGGGGTGGTTAGGGTTAGGCACTTAGAGGGGGGATTAGGGTTAGGCACTTGGGGGGGAGGTTAGGGTTAGGCACCCCTAAGGAGGGTTAGGGTTAGGTTAGACAATACTTACCTATCCACGATCGGGATTTCCAGCGCTGCCGGGATCTCTGCTGATGTCGGGCTGCCGCTGCCGGGAATCGAACCGTGCGGCCGGCGGTATTTCATACCAATTCCTCAGGGCCATTCATCAATTTCCAAAAAAGCATTTTTTTCCGAACTTGATGGTGTTACTGAATCCTGAGATGGCGTTCAGCCCCCGATAATCTTCACAGGCTGCTGTTTACACGGCAGGCTGTGACGATTTACATGCCAACCACAGCAGAGAGATCTATTAAGATCCCTCTCTGCTGTGTCTGCACTGCAGAGGGGAATCGGACACCTACAGAGGGTAAGGGGGGTATCGGACATGCGCGGGAGGAATCAGGCAACGGAGAATGCGAGGGGAGGAGGTGAGACACAGAGGGGGAATAGAGAGTGGGGGAGGGAGGAGAGACATTCAGTGAGGAAATCATTATGGATACCTCATCTACATAGGGAAAAGTATCACTTTTCCTAAAACTGTATCCGCAAACAAAGCAGTTTTTCGGAAGTGACACTTTTGTTAATGAGGCATGATGAATGCCTCCAAAACGTTTTTTTAACTCGCAGCGAGTTTAAAACATAATTATCACTAGTGATTATTATGTCATGATAAATAGGCCCCAAATACACAGACAAAAATCATATTAATAGTGTTAAAAGCAGATTCACAGTTTCCAATTGTTGGTGGATAAAATATGGCCCTAACAGTGCAATGTAAGCCCTTGGGTAAAACAAGCAAGGTCGTAAGGAGAGTGATGAGGCCGCTGTTCTCACTGGCCACACAAGCTGCCCTGTTAAACCTCCCATTTCCTGCACTGTGTGGAAAGAGACATCATGCTGTCCCCCACAATGACGTAGAGCTGTTCGGGATGTCCTGAGGACACTCCGATCAGTGAGATAGCCTGCACCTACATTTTTAATACTTACCAATCTGCTGCTGGAGTCCAACGTCTGCACCGGTATCAGCGCTGTCAAAATTGCCTGGAAAATGGGCGCAGGTGTTTTGCGCATGCTCAGTAGGGAAAACACCTGGAAAATGGCCGCGATGCCATTTTCCCGGTGACTTGCACATGCGTCGTAGACTCTGGGCACACTCTAGTGTACGGTGCTGCGCTCAGTGCGCTTCCAGCACCACAGAGAGAGGAAAGGGCCCCTGACAGAGACTGGAAACAGGCCCCTTCCTCTCTTGAAATGCCTCTGGGTCACAATGTTGCTTGAAAACAATTTAACCCTGTTTTGTTTGCATGCTTGTATATGCATTCATATGGACACTGATGCATGGGTTTCAACTGCTATGCTTCTTTATTCAGCCATTTGCAAACCATAGACATACTGTACACCAGACTACACCCACTTCCCAGCATTCCCCATGGTCCTAGGGATCGTCACTGAAGATTCAGGCTTTCACATACAAGTTAGGGAGTGTCTACAAACACTAGGCATATCTAATGCGATAACACCACAAACCCTGGTTAAGAGTTAAAGAACATACTATATTAATAAGTACGTACATGAGGTAAATATATTGTACTGTAGTCACAGTTCATGAGGTAAAACTATTGTGTGTGTCATGTATTTATAATGGAGTATTGTAGTTCATGATATATATATATATATATATATATATATATATAATGTATTTACATATCGGTTTATGTGGTACTTTCATACCTCCCATCATGACCCTCTCCAGGAGGGACACAATGCTCTGGTCCTGGACTTCCCTGGTAAGAGGTGGGGCTGCAGCGCAGTTCAAAATTAAAGTAGGGGAGTCACACCAACTGTCATTTCACACACTGCCAAACATCACTGGCTGGGACTCACTGGCAGTTGGTGTGACTCCCCTATTTGAATTTTGGACTGTACTGCAGCCCCACCTCTGGAGCCTCCACCAATCATAAATTACCAGGGAAGTCCAGGACCAGATTCACTGTCGTAAGGATGTGCCCCAGTGTGAAGTATACACATGCATAGGAGAAGAAGGGGCCGCAGTGATATGGCTGGGAGTGGTTGGGTTCCTGACAGGGAAAGAAGGGCAGGGACAGAGAGATGTATAAAAGGAGCTGAGATATGGGGGCCCATTTATCAAGGATCGCTTTTGCAATGCGATCAGGGCATGCCAGTAACACCCCTATCGGCCGGATGTATCATCCGGGACATGCAGGGACACGGGCTCCGAAAGGATTAGCTTTTCCTCTGTCCTTTTCATTGATTGAGTTGTGTCTTTTCAATGTGTAATTCTCAAATAGATAGAGAATAACAAAGACATAGGGGCCTATTCATTAAACCTAAAAATTCTCTAGAGATAATTAGGTTTAGAACTCGCATGGAGTTCTACCTAATTATAGGTGGAATTCATCATTCCACCTCTCCATAAGTATCTATTCCGAAAAGCTGTCATTTTTGTGATGACAGCTTTTTGGGAAATAGATACTTTTCCCTGCCTACACTACCTTATCGCGTCTGGAAACAGTGCTGCGCATGCGCTGTTACATCTGTAAAACCAGCGCATGCGCAGCACTGCCTACAGATGTGTTAAGTTTGTGTACCCCCCCGACCGGGGGGACCCCACTTCAATTATTTTTATAAATTTAACCCTTAACATGAAAAAGAAAAAAAAAAACGCTGCCTGCACATATTTCACTGATATGTGCAGGCTGCTTGTTTGGGAGATAAAGTTCGGCAAGGAATTCGGGGCTTCAACACGGACAGGATAGAATAAATACACCAATAAACAACTCAATCCTGTCAAAACTGTGAGCTTGGTAAATTAACGATTTTTAAATGAAAAAAACGGCTGTTTTTAAATTATCCTATCCGTGTTTAAAAACTGGATAAATCGTGACCAACACGAATCTTAGTAAATTGACCCCTAAGAGTCTCTCTCCTTGTGCTATATTTATTGTCATTCCAAAGCAGACTTTTACCGGGGATTGGACTCGTTTGAAATTAAAGAATTGTTTTTCGCGTAAATGAAATAGGAACGGTAAAAATAAGGAAAAAAAATGACATTTTGTATCAGCAAACACTTTAATTTTTCTGGAGACAGCGGATAATATGCGATTGGCTCCCTTTTATCATATATTAATGTTTAATACACCTAAACCTTTCACGACAAATGCTCTATAATAGTAAAACTGCATCAAAATCTGTCCAGTGGTTCTCGAGATTAGCCCGAAACAGACGCCTACCAGAGACTTTATTTTATACTATGTACAGGGACGGTTCAAGGGATGGGCTGACAGGGCCGTCGCCTAGAGCGCTGTAGCCTGGAAGGACGCAGCCGCAGTCAGCCCGGCCTCTCAGACTCCGCATTGCTACACCTCCCGCTTCTGTCCCTGCAGCAACTGCCTCTCCTATGCCTCCATCCCGCCCCCTTGGTCCGACCTGCCCTCTGCTCTGTCCCGTCTCCTGCTCCGTGCTTCCTTCACCTGCTACAGTGGTGGTTTAAGGGGTGGCACCGGAGCACAATTGGCGACTTTCTTTTGTTGTTATTTGCAGGCACGCTGCACACTTTGGTCCTCATTCAGACCCGGTCGCAAGCACTGAGCGCTCGCAACTGGGTCGATGTTTAGGCCCCGGATGTTTAGGCCCCTTGCATGTGCAAGCCCCGGAGCGAGAGAGAAATTGTCTCGCTCCAGAGCTCACTACAAAGGGGCGGCTGTTGATGTTGATCGACAGCACGCCCCGTTTTGTAGGCGGGGCGGGGGGGTGGCTACACAAATGGAGGCGTTCCTGACGGAACGCTTGCCATTTTGTGGGTGGCCGCACTGACATCAGCAGGAAGCTCTCTGTGGCTTGCGGTTGCCGAGACACAACCTTAGGGTCTTGTCGCAAGCCCTGATGGTCGCGATGGTCTTGACAATCGCGACCATCAACCTGGTCGGTCGCTAAAGCTGTTGGTGGTAACCCACAGCTTAGCTAGCAACCAGGAGGCCGCACTAGAAAATTCAAGCAGCCACCCTCATTCAGAGCGAGCGGTCGCTTCTTGTGACCGCCTCTGAATGAGGGCCTTTATGTGTGCGCCACGGAAGATGGATCACCTCAGCGTGATCCACTACTGTTCTCTCCCACCTCCTCCCCTCATAGCAGGCAGCCACACATCTCTGCGACATAGTTGCCGATTTTCTGGCTGCTCCTTCTGGGAGGGAGCAGCCAGATTGGCAGGGCAGCGGTGGGTGTGGCCGAAAAAGGGGGCATGTCCGGATGGGTGGCTGACGTTTGTAGGCGTCACGGGGGCGGAGTCACGCGATCGCGTCATTTTGCCCCCGCCCCCGCTACACAATGCTGATAATACAGGCACTGTGAGGCAGGGGGCGGGGCCAAACTGACACGAATCGTGTCACTGGCTGCCCTCGCAGCGGGGGTTAGGAGTAAATTGCGGGGGATGTCAGGGGGATCGGCGGCTGCCGGGAGGCTTGCCTGCCTTTCCGGGGGTTACAGGAGCAGCACCCAATTATCGGGAGGCTCCCACCCAAATCGGGAGGGTAGGCAACCCTGCTCTGCGCCCTGAGCGAGTGAATATCCTGTGCTGTAACTAATGTTGTGATGGGCTGAGCCTGAGACCATGCAGCCACTGCAATTACAGTGATGAGATGTAGGGCTTCCCGTATCTCTAAACGTCGGTATCGCTGCAGCACTGTCCTTATAACAGACCGGAGACACTGGGGAGCAGAGAGGACTAGAAGAAGAGTGAGGAGCTGATGAGTGCACAGGAGCTAAGGTTAGTCATAGTGCTATAGGTGTCTCCAGAAAAAAGGGGAAGGTGGGTGGGGGGTTGCCTGGAGGGATTGGGGAGATGGGAAGTGTCTGCATTGCTAATTTTTTTCTAATAGTGACTGTGAGATAGGGGCAGATTTTTTTTAGCAATTCCACACTTGTACCAATATATGATTATACATCAGGATTCCGACGCCGGTAATATCAGCACCGGCATCGCGGCCGCCGGGATACTGACTGTATCCCCCTCAGATATGTGCTTATTTTTTCACTATGCTGTGTGAGGTCATAAGCTCCTCTTCCTGTGGCAAAGTCAGACAATGGGCCTGATTCAGCTTGGATTGCAGTTGCTTAAACGCACGCAATAGGCCGCTGCTAATA
Organism: Taudactylus pleione; assembly: GCA_031769625.1. NCBI lineage: Eukaryota > Metazoa > Chordata > Amphibia > Anura > Myobatrachidae > Taudactylus > Taudactylus pleione. Next base: position 8,865,914 of record JAUIMM010000200.1, on the reverse strand, counting down.
TCAGAGGTCATATTCAAATGTTTCCATTCACATTGCGATCGCAGCCTAAAATAATGATGCCTACTTCCCCTTACTCACATCCGTATACTTTGGCAACCTTGCAAAACAATCAGTAACATTGAGTACCATCGGACCCATACGCACACTTGCACAAGCGCTGACCTTACGTAGGAATTGCTAACAGCCATGCATGCTATGAGGCCTCAGGCTGCGTATGGCATTGCAGTGGCTAATTTGTGCACGTCCTTGCAACAGCGTGTGAACGCACTGGCACGCCTGAATTCCCCCGATCACCCCGTCGTCACCACCCACAAATGGTACTTTCTGTCATGCGCACTGCGATGTGTTTGCATGAGATCGCAAAAATCGTCCAACTGCGTGCGTATTAACAACTGCGATCCTTGCTGAATCAGGCCCAATGTCAGCAAGCAGTATGTAAACTCCGGAATGCCGGCACCGGGAGATTGACAAGTGTGGAATGCAACTTGAAGCATTTCACGTGCGCTGGCAGCACAACTGTAAACATGATGTTTAAGCATCCTATGTACAATTGTACTGCCTGCGCCCATGAAATCCTTTAAGTAGCACTTGTCGATCTCCCGGTGCCGGAGTTCTGGAGTCCACATACTGCTTGCCGACAATATGAATGTCGACAAAACGTATGTATTCTGTGGAAGAATATAGGGGAGAGGTAATTAGACACTGGGGAGATGAGGGACACAGTGACATCATAGGGCTGCCAGAGGAGAACAGGAGCAGTGCAGCCTAGAGTGCAGTCATGTAGATCATGCAGACTACTACTTAGGTGAGAGTACATGAGTTAGATTTGCATTTTTTCCCTAGAACACCACAGTCCCCCCATGCTTGTGTCTTATCAGTATCATTTGCCCCCTTTCCTCTTTGTTTTACTTTTTCTAGTGTATCTCTCTATTCTCCCTCTTTTTATGGTGTACATGTCACCATAGCTTTCCTCGGTGCTTTACTTTTTCCAGACTCTCTCCTTCATCTAATGCGACAGATTCTGTTGCTCAACTTACCCTTTATCTTATTTTGTTACAGTGTTTCTCTCTCTGATGTAGTGTAGAGAGTGTAGTGATGTTTTACCATGTAGTGTAGCTTATAGAGGGGTCACTAATGCAGAGAAGTAGTATAGTAATGTTTTACAATGTGTAGTGTCTTATAGAGTGGTCAGTAATGTAGTGTACGGTATACAGGGGTCAGCAGTGTATAGGGTATAGAGGGGTCAGTAATGTAGTGTAGGGTATATAGGGGTTAGTGATGTAGTGTAGGGTATAGAGGGGTCAGTAATGTAGTGTAGGGTATACAGGGGTCAGTAATGTGTAGGGTATAGAGGGGTCAGTAATGTAGTGTAGGGTATAAAGGGGTCAATAATGTAGTGTAGGGTATAGAGGGATCAGTGATGTAGTGTAGGGTATTGAGGGGTCAGTAATGTAGGGTATAGAGGGGTCAGTAATGTAGTTTAGGGTATACAGGGGTCAGTAGTGTGTAGGGTATAGAGGGGTCAGTAATGTAGTGTAGGGTATAGAGGGGTCAGTAATGTAGTGTAGGGTATAGAGGGGTCAATAATGAAGTGTAGGGTATAGAGGGGTCAGTAATGTGTAGGGTATAGAGGGGTCAGTAATGTACTGTAGGGAATAGAGGGGTCAGTAATGTAGTGCAGGGTATAGAGGGATCAGTGATGTAGTGTAGGGTATAGAGGGGTCAGTAATGTAGGGTATAGAGGGGTCAGTAATGCAGTGTAGGGTATAGAATGGTCAGTAATGTGTAGGGTATAGAGGGGTCAGTAATGTAGTGTAGGGTATAGAGGGGTCAATAATGTAGTGTAGGGTATAGAGGGGTCAGTAATGTAGTGTAGGGTATAGAGGGGTCAGTAATGTGTAGGGTATAGAGGGGTCAGTAATTTAGTGTAGGGTATAGAGGGGTCAATAATGTAGTGTAGGGTATAGAGGGGTCAGTAATGTAGTGTAGGGTATAGAGGGGTCAGTAATGTGTAGGGAATAGAGGGGTCAGAAATGTAGTGCAGGGTATAGAGGGATCAGTGATGTAGTGTAGGGTATAGAGGGGTCAGTAATGTAGGGTATAGAAGGGTCAGTAATGTAGTATATGGTATAGAGGGGTCAATAATGTAGTGTAGGATATAGAGGGGTCAGTAGCGTGTATGGTCTAGAGGGGTCAGTAATGTAGTGTAGGGTATAGAGGGGTCAGTAATGTAGTGTAGGGTATAGAGTAATGGAGTGTAGGATATAGAGAAGTCAATATTGGAGGGTATAGAGTGGTCAGTAACGTGTAGGGTATAGGGTGGTCAGTAATGTAGTGTTGGGTATAGAGTGGTCAGTGATGTAGTGTAGGGTATAAAGGGGTCAGTAGTGTAGGGTATAGAGGGGTCAGTAATGTAATGAAGGGTATAGAGTGGTCAGTAATGTAGTGTAGGGTATAGATGGGTCAGTAATGTAGTGTAGGGTATAGAGCGGTCAGTAATGTAGTGTAGGGTATAGAGGGGTCAGTAATGTAGTGTAGGGTATACAGGGGTCAGTAATGTGTAGGGTATAGAGGGGACAGTAATGTAGTGTAGGGTATAGAGTGGTCAGTAATGTAGTGTAGGGTATAGAGCGGTCAGTAATGTAGTGTAGGGTATAGAGGGGTCAGTAATGTAGTGTAGGGTATAGAGGGGTCAATAATGTAGTGTAGGGTATAGAGGGGTCAGTAATGTAGTGTAGGGTATAGAGGTGTCAGTAATGTAGTGTAGGGTATAGAGGGATCAGTGATGTAGTGTAGGGTATAGAGGGGTCAGTAATGTAGGGTATAGAGGGGTCAGTAATGCAGTGTAGGGTATAGAGGGGTCAGTAATGTGTAGGGTATAGAGGGGTCAGTAATGTAGTGTTGGGTATAGAGCGGTCAGTGATGTAGTGTAGGGTATAGAGGGGTCAGTAATGTAGGGTATAGAGGGGTTAGTAATGTAGTGTAGGGTATAGAGGGGTCAGTAATGTAGTGTAGGGTATAGAGGGTCAGTAATGTAATGAAGGGTATAGAGGGGTCAGTGATGTAGTGTAGGGTATAGAGGGGTCAGTAATGTAGTGTAGAGTATAGAGGGGTCAGTAATGTAGTGCAGAGGGTCAATAATGTAGTGTAGGATATAGAGGGGTCAGTAATGTGTAGGGTATAGAGGGGTCAGTAATGCAGTGTTGGGTATAGAGGGGTCAGTAATGTAGTGTAGAGTATAGAGGGGTCAGTAATGTAGTGCAGAGTACAGAGGGCTCAGTAATGGAGTGTAGGGTATAGAGAGGTCAATACTGGAGGGTATAGAGGGGTCAGTAACGTGTATGGTATAGAGTGGTCAGTAATGTAGTGTTGGGTATAGAGCGGTCAGTGATGTAGCGTAGGGTATACAGGGGTCAGTAATGTACGGTATAGAGGGGTCAGTAATGTAATGAAGGGTATAGAGTGGTCAATAATGTAGTGTAGGGTATAGAAGGGTCAATAATGTAGTGTAGGGTATAGAGGGGTCAGTAATGTGTAGGGTGTAGAGGGGTCAGTAATGTAGTGTAGGGAATAGAGGGGTCAGTAATGTAGTGTAGGGTATAGAGGGATCAGTGATGTAGTGTAGGGTATAGAGGGGTCAGTAATGTGTAGGGTGTAGAGGGGTCAGTAATGTAGTGTAGGGAACAGAGGGGTCAGTAATGTAGTGTAGGGTATAGAGGGATCAGTGATGTAGTGTAGGGTATAGAGGGGTCAGTAATGTACGGTATAGAGGGGTCAGTAATGTAATGAAGGGTATAGAGTGGTCAGTAATGTAGTGTAGGGTATAGAGGGGTCAGTGATGTAGTGTAGGGTATAGAGGAGTCAGTATTGTAGTGTAGGGTATAGAGGGGTAAGTAATGTAGTGTAGGGAATAGAGGGGTTAGTAATGTAGTATAGGGTATAGAGGGATCAGTGATGTAGTGTAGGGTATAGAGGGGTCAGTAATGTAGGGTATAGAGGGGTCAGTAATGCAGTGTAGGGTATAGAGGGGTCAGTAATGTAGTGTAGGGTATAGAGGGGTCAGTAATGTGTAGGGTATAGAGGGATCAGCAATGTAGTGTAGGGTATAGAGGCGTCAGTAATGTAGTGTAGGGTATAAAGGGATCAGTAATGTAGTGTAAGGTATAGAGGGGTCAGTAATGTAGTGTAGGGTTTAGAGGGGTCAGTAATGTAGTGTAGAGTATAGAGGGGTCAGTAACGTAGTGTAGAGTATAGAGGGGTCAGTAATGGAGTGTAGGGTATAGAGAGGTCAATCTTGGAGGGTATAGAGGGGTCAGTAACGTGTAGGGTATAGAGTGGTCAGTAATGTAGTGTAGGGTATAGAGGGGTCAGTGATGTAGTGTAGGGTATAGAGGAGTCAGTATTGTATTGTAGGGTGTAGAGGGGTCAGTAATGTAGTGTAGGGTATACAGGGGTCAGTAATGTGTAGGGTATAGAGGGGTCAGTAATGTAGTGTAGGGTATAGAGGGGTCAATAATGTAGTGTAGGGTATAGAGGGATCAGTAATGTAGTGTAGGGTATAGAGGGATCAGTGATGTAGTGTAGGGTATAGAGGGGTCAGTAATGTAGTGTAGGGTATAGAGGGGTCAGTAATGTGTAGGGTATAGAGGGGTCAGTAATGTAGTGTAGGGTATAGAGGGGTCAATAATGTAGTGTAGGGTATAGAGGGGTCAGTAATGTGTAGGGTATAGAGGGGTCAGTAATGTAGTGTAGGGAATAGAGGGGTCAGTAGTGTAGTGTAGGGTATAGAGGGATCAGTGATGTAGTGTAGGGTATAGAGCGGTCAGTAATGTAGGGCATAGAGGGGTCAGTAATGCAGTGTAGGGTATAGAGGGGTCAGTAATGTAGTGTGTGGTATAGAGGGGTCAATAATGTAGTGTAGGGTATAGAGGGGTCAGTAATGTGTAGGGTATAGAGGGGTCAGTAATGTAGTGTAGGGTATAGAGGGGTCAGTAATGTAGTGTAGGGTGTAGAGGGATCAGTATTGTATTGTAGGGTATAGAGGGCTCAGTAATGGAGTGTAGGGTATAGAGAGGTCAATATTGGTGGGTATAGAGTGGTCAGTAATGTAGTGTTGGGTATAGAGCGGTCAGTAATGTAGTGAAGGGTATAGAGGGGTCAGTAATTTAGTGAAGGGTATAGAGTGGTCAGTAATGTAGTGTAGGGTATAGAGGGGTCAGTGTTGTAGTGTCGGGTATAGAGCATTCAGTAATGGAGTGAATGGTATAGAGGGGTCAGTGATGTAGTGTAGGGTATAGAGGAGTCAGTAATGTAGTGTAGGGTGTAGAGGGGTCAGTAATGTAGTGTAGAATATAAAGGGGTCAGTAATGTAGTGTTGGGTATAGAGGGGTCAGTGATGTAGTGTAAGGTATAGAGGGCAGTAATGTAGTGTTGGGTATAGAGGGCTCAGTAATGGAGTGTAGAGTATATAGTGGTCAGTAATTGAGGTTATAGAGTGGTCAGCAATGCGTAGGGTATAGAGGGGCCAGTAATGTAATGTTGGGTATAGAGGGGTCAGTGATGTAGTGTAGAGTATAGAGTGGTCAATAATGTAGTGTAGGGTATAGAGGGGTCAGTAATGTAGTATAGGGTATAGAGGAGTCAGTAGTGTAGTGTAGGGTATAGATGGGTCAGTAATGTGTAGGGTATAGAGGGGTAAGTAGTGTAGTGTAGGGTATAGAGTGGTCAGTGATGTAGTGTAGGTATAGCGTGGTCAGTAATGTACTGTAGGGTGTAGAGGGGTCAGTGATATAGTGTAGGGTATAGAGGGGTCTATAATGTAGTGTAGGGTATAGAGGGGCCAGTAATGTAGTGTAGGGTATAGAGGGGCCAGTAGTGTAGTGTTGGGTATAGGGGGGTCAGTGATGTAGTGTAGGGTATAGAGGGGTTAGTAATGTAGTGTAGAGTATAAAGGGGTCAGTAATGTAGTGTAGGGTATAGAGGGGTCAGTGATGTAGTGTAGAGTATAGAGGGGTCAATAATGTAGTGTAGGGTATAGAGGGGTCAGTAATGTAGTATAGGGTATAGAGGGGTCAGTAGTGTAGTGTATAGAGGGGTCAGTTATGTAGTGTAGGTATAGCGTGGTGAGTAATGTACTGTAGGGTGTAGAGAGGTCAGTGATGCAGTGTAGTGTAGTGTAGAATAGGGTATAGAGAGGTCAGTAGTGTAGGGTATAGAGGGGTCAGTGATGTAGTGTATGGTGTATAGGGATCAGTGATGTAGTGTAGGGTATAGAGGGGTCAGTAGTGTAGGGAATAGAGGGTTCAGTAGTATAGTGTAAGGTATAGAGGAGTTAGTAATGTAGTGTAGGGTATAGAGAGTTCAGTATTATAGTGTAGGGCAGGGGTGGGGAACGCTTTTTCTGCGGAGGGTCATTTTGATATACATAACATTATTTGCGGGCCCAGTGCAGGCCACGCGACCTCTGTGTGCTGCCACACAGGAGCTGGGCCACAATCGCTGGTGTTTACAGCAAAGATTACAGGAGCCAGATCAAATGATTCCGCGGGTCTTAAATGGCCCCTGGGCCGGAGGTTCCCCATCCCTGGTGTAGGGTATAGAGGGTTCAGTAATGTGGTGTAGGATATAGAGGGGTCAGTGATTTAGTGTAGAGTATAGAGGGGTCAGTGATGTAGTGTAGGGTATAGATGGGTCAGTAAATATACTAATCCCAAGCAAGTACACTATTATCGAATTAAGATGCAAAATTCAGAAACAAATATGCAATCTGGGTAAATTTAAAGGCAAAATTTAGAGGTCCGACACAAGTGAACTGCATCATGCCTTGCACCACATATTGTTATGCTTAAATAATTTTTTTGTTTTGGAGGAGGAGGCGCCAAAGGAAATTTTTGCCCTGGGCTCCACTAGTTCTAGAATCGGCCGACAAATGTATAGAAGATACTTCTACTCCTTTGGCCTGCAGTACACCAGTTCGTTGATAGTTTCCTAATGGTATTAATTTCACTTCAATTGTTTTTTTTTATACATCATTTATATGTTATTGAGATTTTACTATGAATAATTAAACATGAATTATGGGTTTGTTTTTCATTCTGGTTGGCAAGTACTATATGAGCATATGATTATTCTACAGCTGAAAATTTTTATATTTATTCTAGAATAGTTGTTATAATTTATATGATTAAAAAATAACTCCATCCAAAACATAATTTTTCATCTGCAAATTCCTCCTGGCAGGAAAGGAGACCAAGCATGGTGATGGGCTCTTGTTCTCCAGCACATGACGGTTAAATGTGGAGTGGAAGGCCTATTACCCTGTAATGGCAGTAGTCGATCTCTAATAATATTGATCTAGTGCTAGCTTGCATGCCATTTACTGTACTTTTGGATCCCTAATAAATATGACCGATCTAACTTTGTGGGGATAGGGAGACATAGATCATGTCCATTTTGTCCCTCCACTGCTCTGTTACCTCCCAATACAAAAAAAAAATAATACAATAAAAATATTTGCAGTTAAAATAAAAATATAATATAATAATATAAAAAAGAAATTGAAAAACTAAAATAAAAAATGTCCTTTACACTTAAAAAGAAATGATATAAAAATGTATATGTAGAAAAGTTAAAATGTAAATAAAATATAATAATGTAATAAATGTCCTCTCAACCCATATACCCCTTTCCCAGTCCATCAAAACTGTCAACTGTTTCATACAATAATGCAGGAATGTCACACAATGTGTTACCTCATAATTACAAATAATGTCCCACCCCCCCAATACTTAAGTACCATAGGGTTAATTGATGTTGTGGTTAAATGTTATTTTTCTTTAATTGGCTTGTCATTTTTTAAATAAATGTTTTTTTGTGCTATTTTATATCTCTGAAGATAAACTGAAAATTTATTTACATACTGTGCTTAATGCTGAACTGAACTTACTGAAGTTGCGCACACTCACACTGCGCATACCCTATCCATGAAGACCTACAGAAACGCACATCCCCAGTGTGTATCTATAAAGGATACATGGTGTGCACATTCACGGACCCATGAAGGGGAAGGGCCTTCGTCCCACACCTATGAAATAATCCTGCGGCAGAATTAGTATTCCCGGCAGCACCACCTTTGCCACACGGACACTGGTCGCCGGCACAGGTAATCACCACTACACACAGGACCCCTCATCTATTAAACCGCCCCTGCATGTCCCTAGTAGGAGTATCTTCTGCGCCTACTACATGCTGCCGCTGATGACTTGACATTACTAGGTACATATGTTGTCAAAGCGGAATCAGATATATGTTTGGCACTGCCTTTAATGCTTAGCAACTTACTGTATTCTAACTTTATATGGAATAATAACCAATTCTTTGTTAGCACCCAGTTATATATGAGGGTGGATCCAAAAGTCAATGTCCTGGCCATGAATTGCAGAGAAATTTAAGTTCAAATGGCATTTATTTTTCGACATAGTCTTCATATACTTCAATACACTTCTCATCGATGCTCCAACCTCTTGATCCGTTCAGGAAAAAGTCGGGTGATTGGTTCTCTAACCAGTCCTGTACAGCAGTCATGACATCATCACCAAACGCAAAAGTCTTCTCACAAATTTGTTCCTTGAGCTTTGGAAAGAGTAAGAAGTTACTAGGGGCCAGGTCTGATGAATAGGGGGGATGGTCAACCAATTCCAATGACTACTCAAATTTCAGTATTCTCCATTTTTCAACTATTAGGGATATTGTTCCGTTTATTATTCAATATCTGCAAAAATAAAAGAATTGTGCTGTAATTTTCCACAGTGCTCTACTAAGGCCTCTAGTACATACATACAGAAAATCAATACGGGGCAATTATTGGTTTACTGCTGTCACCCTTCCTCATTTTGAAGCCCACCACATACCCACACTATCCTTATTCCCCAGCTCTAAATCAATCTGAACCCCACACTACAGCAACCCTAACAATCTCCTCCTAACTCTGTCCCTCTCTCCTGTGTCCTCTGGAAATCCAGTTCCATCTATAATCAACTGGACCCCGTCCATGACATCTCAAACTCTGTGAATCTCCTAGTTATCACCAAATCCTGATTTACCCATCTGACACCACGTCTCCTGCAGTTATCTCCTTTGGGGGCCTCGCATTCTTTCACACTCCCTGGCCTGAAGGTTGCCACAGTGTTGGGGTACTTCTATCGTCTGGTCACTCCCACCAACTCTTACCTTCTAAACTCTCCATTTCATTCTTTCCATTCAATGCTCATGACATTCGCTTCTTCCAACTTCTTCGAGTAGCTGCCTTTTTTGTCCCCCTGGCCTTAACTCAAAATTCCTTGATAACTTTGCTTCCTGGCTCCTAATCTTCAAATGGGCTCTCAAGACCCCTTTCTTCCTCAAAGCTTTCCAGCACTCATCCTAACCCACTGCTCCATGTTCCTTCCTCACAATCCAGCCCATCTGTGTCACCCCTGTATGCTTGCCCCTCCCCTTTAGAATGCAAGCTCTCACGAGCAGGGCCATCTTCCCTCACGTGCTTTTCCTTCCCTTACTTATATTTTAATTTACAACAGCACCTAACACCTGGTTGCTGATACCCTGCTGCTTATTTAAGTGTTATGCAGCAATGTTTATAAATCCTATATTTGTCCTGCATTGTTTGTACTATTAATAACTGTTTTTCTTGTTTGCTCATTTGTTCATGTACTCTGTAAGGCGCTGCGGACTCCTTGTTGTACCATATAAATAAAGGATAATAATAATACAGACATGTACTTTTATTGGTATTTATAATGTAGATAGATTTAAATATATTATATTTTATAATACTTCATTATATTTCATTATACTTGGGCATTTACATACCTTTCCCCTCTTCTCTTTCTTTTTTTTTGAATTACTTTGGCATAACTTTATTTTCTTTTGTATTGCAGATTTCTCCTTAAAGAAGCAGGGTATGTATTGTTTGTTGTCTATAGTAAGATAATGGAAGGAATTATTGATTATTTAGGGGCCTATTCATGATGTTAATTATCGGGGTCCGAACGGACCCCGATAATTAACATTCTAACTCGCCGCGGCCACCGGAGCAATTAAGCATTACTCCGGCGCGGTGGCAGCTGATGTGAAATCAGCTGCCCCCGCGAGCGGCTTCACTGCTCCTTTTCGGAGCAGTGAATCCTTTTACTGCTCCTGTCGGAGCAGTGATGGCGGTGCGCATGCGTGACCTACAGGTCACGCATGCGCACAAGAGCCCCGGCGTCCGGCGGAAGGAGCCGGACAGGGGTGGAGGGATCCGAAAGGATCCCTTATCGCAACCCAGACCCTCTTCACATAGGGAAGAGCAGGAAGCGATCCACAAGCGGGGGTATTCGCAGTCAAGCTCCGAAAATATAATATTTTCGGAGTTTGATGAATTCTGTCCCCCTGCTAGTGTATGGGGACAGCGGGCCATTCCGCAAGCAGAAGGTAAGTAGGAGATATCTGTGATATCTCCTGCTTTACCTTCTTAATGAATGGCCCGAATACTTAATTTTCACAATTGCAGGTGAAAATATGCTTTTTCATCTGCTTTTGTGAAAATTAAGTGATGATGAATAGGCCCCTTAGAGTGAAAAAGTCTTTATTGAAAAATGTGGCATATGCTCCACACTAAGGGCCTGATTCAGAGTTGGGAATAGAGAGAGATATCTCTCTCAACTGATCATCTTGGTGACACCATGCTGCATTGCAGGTGGGTAGATTTAAAATGTGCAGAGAGATTTAGATTTGGGAGGAATGTTTCCAAACTGACATCTAAATTGTAGAGTAATAATAAAGCTGTGCAGTATTTGTGGGCTAAATGCAAAATCAGCCAGTATTTACCCCACATGTAAAAACATGTATGTATTTACACCCCTTGCATTGCAATATGGTTTGTTCAGGTTCACAGTTGAGAGAGATATCTCACTCTGGGCCTGATTCAGACCCGCTCGTGAGCGCTGAGCGCTCGCAAGCGGGTCGATGGTGGCCCAGTGCGCATGCGCACAACGGAGCCGGCTCTGTCGTGCGCATGCGCGAGACCCGGATAGCGGCGGGCAAACCGTTGCTCCGGGTCTCGTACCAAAGGGGGTGTGCTGTCGATGTTGAGTGACAGCACGCCCCCTTTGGAGGGTGTTCTGGGGCACGCCTACCATCTGGGGCTGGCCCCACTGACATCACAAGTGATGTCAGTGGGAGTGCTTTCGGCTCTGTTTCAGCCGAAAGCACTCCAGGGCTTGCGGCAACAAGGCCCTACCACAAGGGTCTCATCGCAAGCCCGATGGTCGCAATGATCTTGACCATCACGACCATCTTCCTGGCTGCTCGCTATAGCTGTGGGTGGTCACCCACAGCTATACGAGCGGCCAGGAGGCCGCTCTAAAAATCAAGACGAACGGCCATGATTCAGAGCATCCGGCTCTGAATCAGGGCCTCTATTCCCAACTCTGAATCAGGCCCTAAATACCTCTGAGAGATATTGGGCCTGATGCAGATATGTACGCTAATGCATTTGCAACTGTCATCTCTAGGCTATCTGACCAGCCGCAAACACTGCAGCTCTCCTGACAGGCAGAGAGCTCTCATGTACACCCATGGAACGGCATTTAAACGGTCAGACACACCTGCATTTTTCTAACCACCCCCCATTATATTCCCCAAATGCTGACTGCCTGATTTTGCGAGTGGTTCCTCTGTATGAAACTACTGAATTCGTGCATGCGCAATTGCAAACAAACGCTCGTTCTGCAAAAATATCCGCATTGCTTCCATCTCTGAATCAGGCCCAAAGTGCGCGTGAAAATCACATTAAAGGTGCATCCTTAAATGGAGCTCATTTTAAATGGGCTCCATCCATAGATGGTGTCCAGAGTGCAGAGAAAACCCTAGAACCCCAAAGAATTCTAAGGTGAGTGATCTGAGGCTAGCATTATAAGGTTTACAATAAAATAGTACATAGCAACATACTGTATGACCATGACTAGTGTAGCTCCTATGCCAGGACTGCCCAAATCTGGCCCTGGTACTTTTGACACATTCATGCTAAGCAAAAATACCACTTAACAAAGTGAACTGAAGATTCATATAACAAAGGCTATAGGATGCCGGCGCGTTAAATGGTGGCACAGGAATCCGGACAGTGTCAGAATCCTGGCGCCGGCACCCAACGATAAGTACTGGGGTTGGGGGAAGGGTTAGAGTTAGGCACTAAGGGGAGGGTTAGGCACTAAGGGGGGAGGGTTAGGTTTAGGGTGTGCGGATGGAGAGGTTAGGTTTAGGCACTAGGGGGGAGGTTAGGGTTAGGCATTAGGGAGCAGGGCCGGCTTGAGGCATGTTCAACCAGTGCGGTCGAACAGGGGAGCCACCTCATAGAGGGCACACCCCTCCCAACCATCCCGATTTTCAGGGAGACAGTCCCGTTTTTCAGGCACTGCCGCGCTGTTCCACCCGCACACCGAAGTGTCCCACCGGTGGTCCTGAGTTTGGGCACCCCCACCGCTACTGCCCTGGAGAAGAGGAATGGATACCGTGTGCGCGGCATCCATTCAGTGCAGGGAGAAGGCTGGGGGCAGCCCAGCTACTGAAGGAGTGCTGGGCTCGCCCCCAGCCAGACATCAAATGAGAGATGTGCCATACGGGCACGCCCCCAATTAGCGTCACATAGGGGACATGTCCTATGGTAATTAGGCCACACCCCATATCAGGTGCTCGTTGTGAAGCTGTGCGCAGGGTGAGGGGGGCATCGGAAACCCACTCCGTAGTGGGCCGGCAACACCTGGAGCCTGCCAGGAAGGGAGAGGTGGGGGCAAGAAGAGGGGAAGGGTTAGGATACTGACAACAAGTGTCTGTATCCTAACTCTGTCGGGATGCCGGCATTGGGATTCTGACCGCCAAGATCCCGAGCGCAGCATCCGTACCCAACCGAATTGAAATATACCGAATTATATATACATTTTTGAGGGGAAAAAAATATGAGATATGGTAAGAACTTGTTATCTCTATTTCTACGAAGTCCATAGGGTTCCACAGGATACCTTGGGGTATAGACGATGGCGGCAGACATCGGGAACCTCAGAGTCAATTTTTCAGCATCCCAGGAAGCACTTGGGTCCCTCTACTATACCCCGCCCCTGAGCCAAGGCACATCAGTTACGTAACAAGCCATAGGCCGGAGGAGAAGAAGAAAGAGAGAGCAGAAACTCTGGAACACACAAGAATCACACCAGAAGGAGACGGAAAAACGGTGACCAGAACAAAGCCCATCTGCAGTACAGGTGCGACAGGGCGGGAGTCCTGTGGAACCCTATGGACTTGCAGAGCTGAACAGCAGAGGCACCATGACGAGCTGCCCACAAAGGACCCACAGACCGAGTAGAATGAACTTAGAGGACAAACAAAGAGTCCAACTTCTGAAATGAATTGGTACGGTCAACATAAATCCTTAGAGCGCGTACCACATCCAAGGAGGCCTCACCAGCTGAGAGGTCTGGGGACTTAAAGGCCGGTACTATAATTTCCTCATTAATGTGCAAACTAGATACCACCTTAGGTGGGAAACCAGGGCGAGTGAAAAACCAGAAAGGGAGGGCGACATGAGAGAGCCCCCAAATCTGACACCCTTCTGGCCGAAGCAATGGCCAGAAGAATCACAGTCTGAGCTGTAAGCCGTTTGAAATCCACTGAGCCCAGTGGTTCAAATGGAGGTCCTTGGAGAGCCCTCAGGACCACAGCCAAATCCCAAGGAGCCACTGATGGAACACAGGGAGGCTGAATACGAAGTACACCTTGCATAAAGGTGCGGACATCAGGAAGAATAGCAATCCTACGCTGAAACCACAATGACAGGGCAGAAACTTGCACCTACAGGGAAGCAAGGCGAAGACCATGATCTAAACCCGCCTGTAGGAAAGCCAAAACCCTGGATATCCCAAACACCTGAGGATCATAGCCTCTAGGGCGACACCATTCAAAGAAAGTATGCCACACCCGGTGGTAAATTCTTGCAGAAGCAGGCTTCCGAGCTCTGAGCATGGTGTTAACTACAGAGCTAGAAAAAACCCTGGATCTTAAAAGGGCTGTCTCAACAGCCATGCCATCAAAGACAGACGACGCAGGTCTGTGTAATGAACTACAGGAAATGGATAACCTGCAGCTAACATTCCTGTGATATCACTGACAAAGGGAATTCCGCAGAATACCCTTTACACATAAAAGTTTCGTGCCCGCGAAACCTCGCATTTGCGAAAAAGTATCGTGCAGGCGAAAAAGTATCACGCAGGCGAAAAAGTATCGTGCAGGTGAAAAGTTTTCGCTTTGGCAAAAGAGTATCGCGCAGGTGAAAAAGTATCGCGCAGGCGAAAAAGTTTCGCTTTGGCGAATCCCAGACCACCTACCTAGTGTGGCATACACGCGAAACCTAATCGCCGAAGCGAAGAGTAGGTGAAAGGGCGCAATATGCGGATTCCGCCTAAAGCATGCCCCGTGTTGGGTTAAGGGAAATCTCTGCAACATGGACTGGAGGTAGTAGTCAGTCTCTGTACAAAGGTAGAGAGAGAGAGAGACACTACTGTGAACACTGCGTGAACTACCAGGGATGGAGAATAGCTGTTTCTCCTCACGTACTGTACCTGCCTCGTAACAGGTAGAGTGGAGCAGCAGGGTGTACGTCATACCTGCAGGCACAACCGCATGGTAATAGCACACAGCATGCACTGGGTATAATGCGACCACATAGCATATACATAAATATATACACATTATAGTCAGGGCCGAATTAAGGGCCTGATTCAGAGCCGCTCGTAAGCGGCCGCTCGTTCGCTCCGAGCGATGTTCGCACATCTGCGCATGCGTATGGGTCGTAATGCGCATGCGCCAACCAGTCATTGCGGTCGGAAATCGTGCGCTTGCAAAACAGCGTGGGCTTGCTAATTTGAGTGACAGAATGAGTCGTTTGTGGGTGGTAACAGGGGAAGGTGCTTGAAAACGGGGAGTGGAAATCCGAACGCAGGCGTGCCAAACGGTCAAAACGGGCGTTTAATGGGTGTGCATAATTAACAAAGCAGCGTCATCGACTACGTCACTTGGTTGTCTTTTAGCCTGAACTGCTCGCAGTGATTGCGGGAAGTAAAACCTACCACAAGCACTGCGAGCAGTTCAGACGCCTTTCGATGTACTCGATTAATCTAATAAATAGCGGAGATGACGTATGATGCGAATGGCCAGGGGGCGTCTTTACAAAATAGCGAGCGCATGTTTAGTTCGCTCGCTCAGACATAGAGGCGTCAACAGACCGCAAAGAGCGAGCGCTCAATTTAAATAGTCGGCCCCTTTTTCTGATCGAACGTTCGCAAATAGCGTCCGGCTCTGAATCAGGCCCTAAGGTCCTTGGGGACACCTGGGCAACAAATATGTGGGGGCCCCTATCACTAAAAGTTGTATGTGTGTATATTATATATAAATATATATATTATATATATATATATACATACACACACGCATATACTGTATATATATATATATATATATATATATATATGTGCATATATATATAACATATATATTACACACACACACCAGCCATGTGTATATATATATAAAAAAACAAACACAAATACATACATACATGCAAGCATACAGCAGCATTCCATACAAGGAAGGAATGCTGCCATGCGCTGGTTTTGGATACATACAGTATATATGTATATATATATATATATACATACACATACACACATATGCATACATACATATACACGCAGAGCCGTCACTAGACTTTTTGGTGCTCTGTGCCAGAAAGGGCATTTACGCCCCCCTCATTTTTCAAAGGGACATAATTCACCCAAAAAAGGGCCATGGCTTCATGGGGAAGGGCCAGGGAAGAGATAGGAGAGGCCAGGAGATGCTGGGGATGAAATATGAGGAAGCTACAAGCAAGAATGATAATAAACAGAAATTTGATAGGCCCAAACAGCGCCTCCTGACCTGTGGTGCTCAGTGCGATGGCACCGGCCGCACTACCCTAGCTACGGCCCTGTATCATACATGCCGACTATCTGGCTGCCCCTTCCGGGAGGGAGCAGCCAGATCGGCGTTACTGGGGGTGGGCGTGGCCAGCAGACGGGGCGGGGCCGGCAAGATGAGATGTTTTGTGGGTGGGATGTGGGCGGAGCCACGCGAGTGCGTCATTTTGGCCCCGCCCCCGCTACACACTGCTGATATTACAGGCAGTGTGAAGCGGGGGGCGGTGCCAAAATGACGCGAATCGCGTCACCGCCCCCCTTCACTGCCGGGAGACTGCGGTGGGACAGGAAGGGTCTGCGGCAGCCGGGAGACTTGCCTGCCATCCCGGGAGGTAGGGAGCGGCACCCGATTTTCGGGAGGCTCCCGACCAAATCGGGAGGGTAGGCAAGAATGCCCTGTATACACGTATACACACACATATACAGTGCTGCTTACCTCTCCTGGTTCCAGAGGCAGCAGCAGCAGCAGAAATCATTGTGATTCCCGGCTCATTGAAAAGGGGGCGGAGCCAAATGCAGGGGGCGGGGCTTAATCACGGGTCGCGGAAGTCGGCTCCGTCAAAAGAAATAAAAATGTTCATCTGGGCCCTGGGTATGTGGCCGAGTGCTGGGTACAGTGTGTGGGTGCACCCCTATGTGTGGGGGCCCTGGGACGACCGCCCCTGTCGCCCTGCCTATAATCCGGCCCTGATTATAATAGTAAAGCAAAATACTAGTCCTGTCTGATGCTTGTCAAGCCGAAGGAACTTACTGCATAAATATGGTAGAGTGCAATACCAATTCTCACAAATACATATTTTATATAAATGTGAGAAACGCTCAGTGTTCACATCACCGTCCGCTAACAGTACTGAGCATGTGGTACGTTTTAGCTGAGGAGAATAATCATGGTCACTCTCAGACCTGATGAGTGTAAACGATGTGTATGTGACGCACCACACAAAAAAACACTTTTCATTTTAACTGTGAGGCAATAAGCATCCTGCAGCACCGCACTGCAAGAGAGAGAAAGACAGGGATAGTAAAATGGCTGACAGCCAGAAGTGAAGTACAGTCAGACAGCGCTAGCATATAGTCACATACAATGCAGAAATAAATCACCTACACTACAAGCACTATGATCAACTACGCAGACACAGAGCCTGGTAGGAAACAGTGCTGCATACACTGACCTTAGCGAAGGAGAGGTATGCGGGGGACCCGGACCGCAATGCCCCCTGTATCAGAATCCAGCAGCGTTCGCCACTTTTATAACATGGCCGTGGAGGAGCTGATAGGAGACAGGCCAGGGGGAGGAACGCTGTCACAGCCTGCCAGACCGCTGTGGAAAGGCACTGTGCAGCGGGGGAGGCAGAGCCTGTGAGACAGGGAAAGCACACACCTCTGGCATGCTATTAGCCCCTGGGACGCTGGAGCATTTTCCATACTGCTGCAGCCCACTGTCCCTGGTGGTCTAGTGGAAGCGGAGGATCAGTAGCTTGCTCCACGCGCAGCCTGTCCCCAGGGAGCCCCCTGCCTAGGGACAAATAAGACTGAATCGGCGGTAACCCACCTCAGATTCCCGCCGCTTACCTGAATCCCCGTGCATCTGGCCACAGTCTGGAATACCGGGGTCCCCGCTAGCTGAGACCCTGGTACCCGCCAGCATTCCCGGATCAGTACCGGCGTTCTGAAGGAGTGGCAGCATGGACCTCTAATTAGCTTGTCCATGCTGCCCGCTCATATCATCGCAGCAAAAGCTGCTGGAAGAAACTTCAGGGGCTGTCCAACAGCCCCCCTCTGAAGAGGTGATGCGACTCCGAGCCGGGCACCTACGAAACTGATTTGCCTTGGCTCGGGGGCGGGGTATAGGAGAGAGACCCCAGTGCATCCTGGGAGGCTGAAAAATGAACTCTGAGGTGCCCGATGTTTGCTGCCATCGCCTATACCCCAAGGTGGATATCCTATGGACCCTGAAGTAGAAAACCCAGTTATACTTAAATGATGTTTCTCCTTCAAACTAATATACGTCAGGGGGGCATAGTGGTTAGGCTTACTGCCTCACAGCACTGAGGTCTTATTATTATTATTCTTGGGTTTGATTCCCAAAAAGGTCCTATTTGTGTAGAATTTGTATGTTCACCCTGTGTTCGTATGCGTTTCCTCCCACAATCCAAAAACATACTGTTAGGTTAATTGGATTCACAGTAAGATTCAAAGTTGGTAAGATGAGTTGGACGATTGCCCTTGAAATTCTTCCCTTGAAATTCTTCATAAGATGTCGTCAAATGGTGTTAGATTGATCCTTACGATCATAGGATAAGATGCATAGAAGTGTGTGTCACATCGTACACGATAGGTTGAGGTCTCTCTGCAAAACCATCTGATCTGAGATCCAACTAGACAACGGCGGGGACGCGCATCGGGGTCGCAGAAGACTCAAAATACATCTATTTTCAAACGATTGGTCTGTCCAACCTGTAGAAACTGCCAAAATCGTGTTAGAAATCGTCCCGTGTATGGGCACCTTTAGTGTGTACATGTGGATGGGAATATAGATTGTAAGCTCCACTGGAGCAGGGACTTATATTCTCTGTAATATGTTTACGATATATAAATAACACATATTGTCTATTTCTTTACATGTAAAAAAGCTCTGAAGGAAATGTACATGCCCTCTGCGGATGATGCAGTGATGTCATAGTTGGCAATAGGACAGTTTAAACCTGTTGTTCTCCCGATCACTACACGTGCCAGCACTTCTCAGCACACAAAACACAGCTCATAATTCTGCCCTGCAAACCTGTCCTGAACTTGCTTTCTTTCTGTGTTCTTTACAAATGCATTTGATTCCCGGCTTCCCGTCTTATGGTGGCCTTTTCAGTGCTGCTTCATTTCCTCCGAGTTGTGGATTCTGCAGCAGGATTTTTATTCAATAGACCCCTTTAACTTTACAACCAGTACGTTCTTTGGTGACTTGGCAGCAGCAGCAGAAGCAGTCTGCTCCTTTCCCTCTCTTCTCTGCACCTCCCTGTTATTACTTGGCTGGGCTGCCTCCCTCCTCCCTATGCGGGTAATTTGAGGATAAAGTCTCAGCTCCTTTTCCATGTCTTGTGTATCGGTGAAAAAGGATAGATTAATATAAAGAAAGAAATGCGAGTGGGTGTCATTTCAATGACTATTTTATTATAGAAACCTGATAAATAACACTTATCTTTAGAGAGGCCAAGATGGAATTGTAAGTCTGATCATACTTTGATATACAGTATATCCCAGTCATGTTTTTATATCTAGTTGCCATTTTGATATTATTTTTTCTTGCCCAACTTTCTTTCAAATTCATATTTTATGGCCCAGTGCACACAAATGTGAGCTTTAGCTATCACAAAAGGGAGAAAAGGAAAGAGGTTAAAAACTAACACAATACTGACTAAGTAGCATTCAGCTACTCTCATAAGTAGAACAGTCAGGGTTTATTCAAAACACATTATGAGCTGTTGTTTATATAGCACACACATATTACGCAGTGCTATACAGTGAATATCTCTATCACATGGATACACATACACAGTATGGTGGGAGGAAACCGAAGTACCCAGAAAAAAACCCCACACAAACTCCACACAGATAGTAGTCAGGAATTGAACTCATGACTTCAGTGCTGTAAGTCAGTAATCGGGGCTGTAGGGAGGGGGGTGTGTAAGTGGTGCCATTGCCCAGGGGACTGCATCGTCTCTGCCCCATAGCAAATGCATCTAGATAGCAGGGTGCCTGTAATGAAAGCCTGCTGCCAGTAGCACTGTTTAAGTGCAAAGGATGCACCCTGCCTGCACTGTGTAGGGCCGTCAAGAGGGACCGAGCAGCTCTACACTTTCTTCTGTCACCGGCCCTCCCCCATGCATGACATCATAGGTTAGGGGCAATGCCAGCACAGAGCAGAATTGAGCCCTACTCTGCAGCTGGCAGATATGCTAACCACCATGCCATAATTCATATATTCATATTATATATTATCCATTTCTCTCTCTTTCTCCAACTGTCTTATCCTGTCTCTGGCTCTTCCCATCTACTGCCCTTCTCTCTTTACCCATGTTCCCCCCCATCTCTCTCTCTATCCAGCCCCAGGTTCCCTTCAGCCTTTTTTTTTCTAATTAAGTGCAAGAATTGCGTATATCGATCAGGTCGATATATTGGTGTCATTGATATATCTGCAGTAGCGTAACTACTGCCCCCACGGTGGCTTGGAGGCGCTGGGGGCAGTAGTAGTAACTACGGAGGGTGCAGGGGGTGCGGTCGCACCCCCCATCTGCCGGGCACCCGCTGAGTGTCTTACCAGCGGGCGCCCGGCTCCTATTCAAACCCCCGGCGGCAGCCGGAGGAAGGAGCTCCCTCCGTCTTCCGGGTCCCGCAGGGCACTATGGGAGTGACGTAATGACGTCACTCCCATAGTGCCGAGGAGCGGACGCCAGGGACGGAGCTCAGGAGTGAGCTCCATCTTCCGGGTCCCGCAGAGTACTATGGGAGTGACGTAATGACGTCACTCCCATAGTGCCGAGGAGCGGACGCCGGGGTATGGACGGCAGCAGCACTGGAGCGGGGATAAAGGTAAGTGTTTGTGTTTTTTTCTTTTGTGTGTGTGTGTTTGTTTGTGTGCGCGCGGAGGGGGGGGAGCAACTACAGCGGGCTAACCACAGGCGGCTAACTACAGGTGGCTAACTACAGGGGGCTAACTACAGGCGGCTAACTACAGGGGGCTAACTACTAGAAGGGGCACTACAGGGGGCCCTGCATAATGGGCACTACTTTAATGGGCACTACTACAGGGGGCACTACTTTAATGGGCACTACTACAGGGTCCCTGCATAATGGGCACTACTACAGGGGGCATTGCATAAGGGGCACTACTACAGGGGGCATTGCATAAGGGGCACTACTACAGAGGGCATTGCATAATGGGCACTACTACAGGGGACATTGCAAAAGGGGCACTACTACAGGGGACATTGCATAAGGGGCACTACTACAGGGGACATTGCATAAGGGGCACTACTACAGGGGACATTGCAAAAGGGGCACTACTACAGGGGGCATTGCATAAGGGGCACTACTACAGGGGGCATTGCATAAGAGGCACTAGTATAGGGGGCATTGCATTTTGGGGCACAACTACAGGGGGCACTGTATAAGGGGCACTAATTTGATACACAGTTTACAGGTTATAAACTATGTTCCCAATAATCTGGTTCTACACGGACATAAAAACTGTGCAACCTGTCTTGAGCTGAGGTGACGGACTGGCAGGAGCAGAAAGGAGGGTTGGTGAAGTAGATCTGTCAGGGTGGGATGTAATGGGCATTACTGTTTTGCATAATGTGTATTTGGCATTACTGTGTGCACAATGTGCTATTAGGGGCATTACTGTGTGGCATAATGTGTTGTATGTGGCATAATCTGTTGTATGTGGCATTACAGTGTGGCATAATGTGAAATAGGGGCATTACAGCATGGCATAAATTTGTTATAAGTGCTTTACTGTATGTCATTATGTGTTATATGTGGCATTATTGTGTGGGAGGTGTAAGGGGCACTCCGGTGTGGCATAATGTGTTGTAAGGGGCATTCCGGTGTGGCACACTGTGTTATAAGTGGCATTACTTAGTGTGTCATAATGTGTAAGGCACGTTGCTGTATCATGTAACCACACACCTTAAACGTAGTCTTTGGTTGTGCTTGATCTTTGGGCGGGGGGGGGGGGGGGGGCGCCTGAAACTTTTTTGGCATGGGGGAGCAAAATTTATAGTTACGCCACTGTATATCTGTAACGGGGCTGAGGTCCATTCCTACATTAATTCTGAGGAGCTACCAACACAGTGAGGATCCAGACACTCTGCTCTGCATAGGAAGACTTGTGTCTGACCTGCAAGCCTGCTGTGTGTTCTTGCGGAGCAGCTGATTGTGGGATTAGGATGTGAGGGAAGGTGGCATGGGACTGTGGACCTGATTCAGGAGTGGGCGCGGTACCAATTTTTTTTGTATGGCACCTGCGTGGTCTGATGGCTACGTAAAGCTATCACACTGCTTCCTTGTTCGGGTCCCCAGGGGCTCCCTCTCCGAAAAATTTAGCAAATTAGTATTCCATAGACTACTATAGGGTAGAGATGTGCGCCGACACCTGTGTTTTGGTTTTGGATCTGGATCTCCCCTGGTTTTGGATCTGGTTTGGTTTTGCCAAAACCTCACCTCTGTGTTTTGTTTTTGGGTTTTGGTTTTGGATCTGGATTTTTCTTAAAAGAAGAAAAAAAAAACCCGCTAAAATCACATAAAATGGGCATTTATTTCCAATCAATTTTGACCACCTCGCAATATTATTTTTTTCATCTAGTTAGGGCCAAAAGGTTGCATCCATCTAACTGGCTGACTAAGCTAAGAGACACAGTGGGCGGCACTAACATGTGGCAGTTCAGCTTCCAATTTCCAACACAGATACAGTGTGTTATACAGTGTGGGTTGGATACACCAATAGCGCACTTACTGTGACAGCAGTGTCAGCAGAGTGGGGTTGCTGACGGTGTCCTCAGTACTTGGAATGGCAGTGCTGCGGTGCTGGCAGTGTCCTCAGTGAAGGGTACCGGCGATGTCGGTAGTGCCAGTGGTGTCTTTAGTGCAGGTTTGCTGGCTGTGTCGGCAGTGTGGGGGTTGCTGACGGTGTCCTCAGTACATGGAATGGCAGTGCTGCGGTGCTGGCAGTGTCCTCAGTGAAGGGTACCAGCGATGTCGGCAGTGCCAGTGGTGTCTTTAGTGCAGGATTGCTGACTGTGTCGGCAGTGCAGGGGTGTTCTCAATGCAGGGTGCCGGCGGTGTCGGCAGAGCGGGGGTGCCAGCAGTGTCCTCAGTGCAAGTTTTCTGACTGTGTCGGCAGTGCCGGGGTGTTCTCAATGCAGGGTGCCGGCGGTGTCGACAGAGCAGGGGTGCCAGCGGTGTCCTCAGTGCATGTGTGCTGACAGTGTCGCACCCCCCATCTGCCGGGCACCCGCTGAGTGTCTTACCAGCGGGCGCCCGGCTCCTATTCAAACCCCCGGCGGCAGCCGGAGGAAGGAGCTCCCTCCGTCTTCCGGGTCCCGCAGGGCACTATGGGAGTGACGTAATGACGTCACTCCCATAGTGCCGAGGAGCGGACGCCAGGGACGGAGCTCAGGAGTGAGCTCCATCTTCCGGGTCCCGCAGAGTACTATGGGAGTGACGTAATGACGTCACTCCCATAGTGCCGAGGAGCGGACGCCGGGGTATGGACGGCAGCAGCACTGGAGCGGGGATAAAGGTAAGTGTTTGTGTTTTTTTCTTTTGTGTGTGTGTGTTTGTTTGTGTGCGCGCGGAGGGGGGGGAGCAACTACAGCGGGCTAACCACAGGCGGCTAACTACAGGTGGCTAACTACAGGGGGCTAACTACAGGCGGCTAACTACAGGGGGCTAACTACTAGAAGGGGCACTACAGGGGGCCCTGCATAATGGGCACTACTTTAATGGGCACTACTACAGGGGGCACTACTTTAATGGGCACTACTACAGGGTCCCTGCATAATGGGCACTACTACAGGGGGCATTGCATAAGGGGCACTACTACAGGGGGCATTGCATAAGGGGCACTACTACAGAGGGCATTGCATAATGGGCACTACTACAGGGGACATTGCAAAAGGGGCACTACTACAGGGGACATTGCATAAGGGGCACTACTACAGGGGACATTGCATAAGGGGCACTACTACAGGGGACATTGCAAAAGGGGCACTACTACAGGGGGCATTGCATAAGGGGCACTACTACAGGGGGCATTGCATAAGAGGCACTAGTATAGGGGGCATTGCATTTTGGGGCACAACTACAGGGGGCACTGTATAAGGGGCACTAATTTGATACACAGTTTACAGGTTATAAACTATGTTCCCAATAATCTGGTTCTACACGGACATAAAAACTGTGCAACCTGTCTTGAGCTGAGGTGACGGACTGGCAGGAGCAGAAAGGAGGGTTGGTGAAGTAGATCTGTCAGGGTGGGATGTAATGGGCATTACTGTTTTGCATAATGTGTATTTGGCATTACTGTGTGCACAATGTGCTATTAGGGGCATTACTGTGTGGCATAATGTGTTGTATGTGGCATAATCTGTTGTATGTGGCATTACAGTGTGGCATAATGTGAAATAGGGGCATTACAGCATGGCATAAATTTGTTATAAGTGCTTTACTGTATGTCATTATGTGTTATATGTGGCATTATTGTGTGGGAGGTGTAAGGGGCACTCCGGTGTGGCATAATGTGTTGTAAGGGGCATTCCGGTGTGGCACACTGTGTTATAAGTGGCATTACTTAGTGTGTCATAATGTGTAAGGCACGTTGCTGTATCATGTAACCACACACCTTAAACGTAGTCTTTGGTTGTGCTTGATCTTTGGGCGGGGGGGGGGGGGGGGGGGCGCCTGAAACTTTTTTGGCATGGGGGAGCAAAATTTATAGTTACGCCACTGTATATCTGTAACGGGGCTGAGGTCCATTCCTACATTAATTCTGAGGAGCTACCAACACAGTGAGGATCCAGACACTCTGCTCTGCATAGGAAGACTTGTGTCTGACCTGCAAGCCTGCTGTGTGTTCTTGCGGAGCAGCTGATTGTGGGATTAGGATGTGAGGGAAGGTGGCATGGGACTGTGGACCTGATTCAGGAGTGGGCGCGGTACCAATTTTTTTTGTATGGCACCTGCGTGGTCTGATGGCTACGTAAAGCTATCACACTGCTTCCTTGTTCGGGTCCCCAGGGGCTCCCTCTCCGAAAAATTTAGCAAATTAGTATTCCATAGACTACTATAGGGTAGAGATGTGCGCCGACACCTGTGTTTTGGTTTTGGATCTGGATCTCCCCTGGTTTTGGATCTGGTTTGGTTTTGCCAAAACCTCACCTCTGTGTTTTGTTTTTGGGTTTTGGTTTTGGATCTGGATTTTTCTTAAAAGAAGAAAAAAAAAAACCCGCTAAAATCACATAAAATGGGCATTTATTTCCAATCAATTTTGACCACCTCGCAATATTATTTTTTTCATCTAGTTAGGGCCAAAAGGTTGCATCCATCTAACTGGCTGACTAAGCTAAGTGACACAGTGGGCGGCACTAACATGTGGCAGTTCAGCTTCCAATTTCCAACACAGATACAGTGTGTTATACAGTGTGGGTTGGATACACCAATAGCGCACTTACTGTGACAGCAGTGTCAGCAGAGTGGGGTTGCTGACGGTGTCCTCAGTACTTGGAATGGCAGTGCTGCGGTGCTGGCAGTGTCCTCAGTGAAGGGTACCGGCGATGTCG
Organism: Taudactylus pleione; assembly: GCA_031769625.1. Lineage (NCBI taxonomy): Eukaryota > Metazoa > Chordata > Amphibia > Anura > Myobatrachidae > Taudactylus > Taudactylus pleione. The sequence continues at coordinate 8,840,539 of JAUIMM010000200.1, read as the reverse complement.
GTAGTGCCAGTGGTGTCTTTAGTGCAGGTTTGCTGGCTGTGTCGGCAGTGTGGGGGTTGCTGACGGTGTCCTCAGTACATGGAATGGCAGTGCTGCGGTGCTGGCAGTGTCCTCAGTGAAGGGTACCAGCGATGTCGGCAGTGCCAGTGGTGTCTTTAGTGCAGGATTGCTGACTGTGTCGGCAGTGCAGGGGTGTTCTCAATGCAGGGTGCCGGCGGTGTCGGCAGAGCGGGGGTGCCAGCAGTGTCCTCAGTGCAAGTTTTCTGACTGTGTCGGCAGTGCCGGGGTGTTCTCAATGCAGGGTGCCGGCGGTGTCGACAGAGCAGGGGTGCCAGCGGTGTCCTCAGTGCATGTGTGCTGACAGTGTCGGCAGTGCAGGGGTGCTGGTGGTGTCCTCAGTGTGGGAGTGCCAGCAGTGTGGGGGTCGCTGACGGTGTCCTCAGCACGTGGGACAGCAGTGCAGGGATGCCGGCAGTGTCGACAGCGGTGGTGTCGGCAGCGGGGGATGCTGCCAGAGGGGGTGCCGGCGGTGTCGGCAGTGGGGGGTGCCGGCAGTGTCAGGCAGCGGGAGATGGCGGGCGCTATCTTCTTTTGCTTCCTGACTGTGTGCAACTGTGCATATTAAATGGGCTTAATGCTGATTGGTTGAGAGCCATGACAGACGTCTCTCTGCCAATCAGCGTTAAGCCCGCCAATACAAAACCACGAGACCCGACAGCGGGATCGCAAGGTTTCGCCTCGGGTGAGGGATCCGGGGCAGGCAAGGAGATCCGAACTTGGTTCGGATCGCCCCGGATCCCCGAAATTTGGGTGGGTTCGGATCTCTGAGATCATAACCCGCTCATCTCTACTATAGGGTAACACCATTTGGAGATGGCATTATCCTATCGGGCAAATTCCGGAGCTTGGTAAATCTGGCAGCACAGCAGCAACCATAGAAATCCATAGTACATCTGGAGGACACAACATCTGTGGGTATCCCTGGAAAAAGACTGCTTTCGGGGGACTATCCCACAAATACTTAATGATAAGTGTGCCCCTTTATATATAGTCTTGCATTTTGCTATTTATTGTTTTTTTATTTAGTGCAGATATTAAAGATGTATCAGTGACTCAAATACTGTGGGTGTCTGTTATTGTGCTGCATACCCTGCTGTTACTTCGGCTACATCCTGGTGGTGCTACTTAATAGTGTTACCACCAGTTTTTTCTAATAACATTCCTCAAAATTGTCAGTTGGCCAAAGAGGAAAAACTTTTACTGTACAACCCTGTATGCACCACAATGTAGTATTTATTCAGGCTTATATACAGTGTTCACACAGGAGAACTAAACTAATGACTGTTTGGAAGGAGAGAGGGACTTTGGTCCATAATAGAAACTGTTCTAGAGTATGTGCATGCGTCAAAGCATACCGTGGCATTAAATGCTCAATATTTGTATTAAAACAATGGATATTCTGCTAGTTACAGCACAGTATCAGACAGATCATGATAAGGGAGCATAACACTTAAGAAACACAATTTTGATGGTTGCCCTGTTGGAACCTCCGCTCCAGGGGCTACTGCTCTACTCAGCTGGGAATACATGGATTTGGCATATGTGCAGTGAAGGCCCATTTCGATTAACTGAAAGCCCATATGGGTCTTTGCTGCTCATACTTAGGAGGAGATACATGAAACCTTCTAAACAAAACAACTGGTGAAGTTGCCTTAGCAACCAATCAGATACTACCTATCATTTTATAGCAAGTAATAGATAAATGATAGCTAGAAGCTGGCTGGTTGGTATCTGTAACTCCTCCACTTAGGCCCAAAGCATTCATCCCCCATATCAGAAGAGCAGAAAGGGAACCTCTACAGAGCATGTACACATCTTCAACACCATTGGACCTAAAGCAGTCACATAGGCTGCCCTGATGGTTGTCCCTCCACTGCCATGGTGGGACACCTTAATATAGGTACTGCACAGTGATATCCCAGAACTGACACAGTGCATGAGTCAATACTGCATAATTATTAGGGATGAGCGGGTTCGGATTTCCCAAATCCGAGCCCACCCGATCCGAGCCGGGAACCGAGTCAGGCTCGGGTTTTCCCGCCTGGCTCGGAACTGAAATTAAGGCAAAACTTCATCATCCTGCTGTTCGATTCTCGCGGGTTTTGGATTCTGTAAAAGGTCCAGCGATCGCTGCCATTTTTCATTCCGGCTGTGGAGCGTGCGTGCAGGGGGAGGGAGCTGGAAGCTGTTGGCTAGTGTTGTGTGACAGTGATACATTACATACTGGGCTGGCTGGCTACTGTGAAGAGGGAGGAGCTGGGAGCTGTTGCTGACGCTGGCTGGCTACTGTTGTCCATATACATAGGGGCTGGCTGGTTACTGTTGTACATATAGGGGCTGGCTGTTGTCCTGTCCATAGGGGCTGGCTGTAGCGCTGTGTTCAGGGGGTGCTCATCCTTCAGGGGTGCTCTCTTCACCTACCACCACCAGTGTTAAAAAAATATTTTTTTATTTTCTGTGTGCGTGCTGTGTTAGCCAGCCAGACCTGTCATCGGCGTAGGTAGGTGCGCAGGGGTGCTGTGCTCCTATCAAGGGGCTGCTGCCCAAAAATACAAATAATTTTTACTGGTGCTGTCCTGTGTACTGTGGTGTAGACTGCTGCCCTTCTTCAAATTTTACAGGTGCTGTCTTGTGTGGTGCAGGCCTACGCTGCCCAAAAATACAAAATACAAATAATTTTTACAGGCGCTATCCTGTGTGTTGTGGCCTAGGCCGCTGCCCTTTTTCAATTTTTACAGGTGCTGTCCTGTGTGGTGCAGGGATACGCTGCCCAAAAATACAAAAAATACAAATAATTTTTACAGGTGCTGTCCTGTGTGGTGCAGGGATACTCTGCCCAAAAATACAAAATACAAATAATTTTAACAGGTGCTGTCCTTTGTGTTGTGGTGTAGGTCGCTGCCCTACTTCAATTTTTACAGGTGCTGTCCTGTGTGGTGCAGGGGTACGCTGCCCTTCAAATAAAAAAAAAAACTTTTACAGGGGTTATTCACTCAATAAAAAAAAATGGAGTATAAAATAGGGGAAGATCAAGAACCACTTCCTCTTAGTGCTGAAGCTGCTGCCACTAGTCATGACATAGACGATGAAATGTCATCAACGTCGTCTGCCAAGGCCGATGCCCAATGTCATAGTAGAGGGCATGTAAAATCCAAAAAGCCAAAGTTTAGTAAAATTGCCTTAAAAAATTAATTGAAATCGTCTGAGGAGAAACATAAACTTGGCAATATGCCATTTACGACACGGAGTGGCAAGTAACGGCTAAGGTCCTTCCCTATGTTCATAACTAGTGGTTCAGCTTCACATGACGATGGAAGCCCTCCTCCCCTTCCACTAGAAAAATGAAATGAGTTAAGCTGGCAAAAGCACAGCAAAGAACTGTGTGTTCTAAGAAGATATCACAAATCCCCAAGGAGAGTCCAAGTGTCGCGGCGGTTGCGATGCCAGACCTTCCCAACACTGGACGGGAAGAGGTGGCTCCTTCCACTAATTGCACGCGTTCTGCAAGTGCTGGAAAGAGCACCCACAGTCCAGTTGCTGATATTCAACTTGGAGATGTCACTGTTGAAGTACAACAGGATGAGAATATTGGTGTAGCTGGTGCTGAAGAGAAAGTTGATGAGGAGGATTCAGATGGTGATGTGGTTTGTTTAAATCAGGCACCGGGGGAGACAGTTGTTGTCCGTGGGATGAAAAAGCCCATCACGGTCATGCCTGTGCAGAAGACCAAACATTCCACCTCTTTGGTCTGGAAATATTTCTTTCCAAATCTGGACAACTGTCTTGCCATATGTTGCGTATGTAAAGGTGTAATAAGTAGGGGTAAGGATGCTAACCACCTAGGAACATCCTCCCTTATACGTCACCTGCAGCGCATGCATAATAAGTTACTGCCACGTTCAGCAACTGTGGCTAAGACCATAAGCAGTCCAGGGAGACCTAAATCCCTTTGTCCTGTTGTATCCAAGCACCTGCAAACCACACCATCAACTCCTTCCTCATCAATTTCCTCCGCAGTCAGGACGTGCATCTGGTATTCGCCATTAGTGCAGTGGGATTTAGACAATTGATGGAGGTAGTGTGTCCCCGGTACCAAATCCCGTCTAGATTCCACTTCACTAGACAGACGATACCAAGAATGTACAGAGACGTCAGGAAAAGTGTCCTCAGTGTCCTAAAAAATGCGGTTGTACCCAATGTCCACTTAATCACGGACTTGTGGACCAGTGGAACAGGGCAGACTAAGGACTATATGACTGTGACAGCCCACTGGATAGATGTACCGCCTTATGCAGGAACAACAGCAGTGTCACCAGTAGCAGAATCTCAGAAAAGCCAGCTCGTTCCAAGGCAGGCTACACTGTGTATCACCGGCTTCAGTAAGAGGCACACCGCCGACAACCTCTTAGAGAAACTTGGGGAAATCATCGCCCAATGGCTTACCCCACTTAGACTCTCCTGGGGATTTGTGATATCTCACAATGCCACCAATATTGTGCGGGCATTACATCTGGGCTATTTCCAGCACGTCCCATGTTTTGCTCACATAATAAATTTGGTGGTGCAGAATTTTGAAAACAATTACAGGGGTGTGCAGGAGACGCTTTGGGTGGCCTGAAAAATTTCGTCCCACTTTCGCCATTCAGCGACTGTGTGCCCGAAGACTGGAGCGCCAGCAAACACTCTTGAACCTGCCCTGCCATCACCTGAAGCAAGAGATTGTAACGCGGTGGAACTCAACCCTCTATATGCTTCAGAGGATGGAGGAGCAGCAAAAGGCAATTGAAGCCTATACATCCACCTATGACAGACAAAGGAGGGGGTATGCATCTGACTCAAGCGCAGTGGAGAATGATTTCCGTGTTGTGCAAAGATCTCCAGCCCTTCAAACTTGCCATACGTGAAGTCAGTTCAGACACTGCCAGCTTGAGTCAGGTCATTCCCCTCATCAGGCTTTTGCAGAAGCAGCTGGAGAAAGTGAAGGAGGAGCTAAGACGGAGCGATTCCGCTCAGTATGTGGGACTTGTGGATGAAGCCCTTCATTCGCTTTCCCAGGATTCGAGGGTGGGCAATCTGTTGCAATCAGACCACTACATTTTGGCCACCATGCTCAATCCTAGTTTTAAAGCTACGTGGTGTCTCTCTTTCCGGGGGACACAAGTCTGCAGAGGTGCAAAGACCTGCTGGTGAAAACACTGTCAGCTGAGCGGAACGTGACACGGCAGCAGCTCCTTCATTTTCTCCTGCAACTAGGGCTGCCAGGAAACAACTTGGATATCCTAACCAACCCGCTGGTGGTGATGCCGGGCAGACAGGACCAAGTTTGGACATCTGGTCCGGACAGAAGGACCTGCCAACAATTTATGACATATCTACTGTCACTGCATATGATACTGTCACCATTGAAAGAATGGTAGAGGATTACATCGGTGACAGCATCCAAGTAGGCATGTTAGACAGTCCGTACCTGTACTGGCAGGAAAAAGAGGCAATTTGGAGGCCCCTGTACAAACAGGCTATATTTTACCTGAGTTGCCCCCCCCCCCGCCAGTGTGTACTCCAAAAGAATTTTTAGTGCAGCCGGGAACCTTGTCATCAAAATGAATTATCAATTCTTCCAGGAAGACAAGCCTCCAGAACGTACAGAGGGACCTGTGGTGGTGGATTCCAGCAGGGACAAATTAATACTCTGTGAGGATGAGGATGTACACAACACTGAAAAGGGTGAGGAATCGGTGAATGAGGAGGATGAGGACGACATCTTGCCTCTGTAGAGCCAGTTTGTGCAGGGACAGGCTAAATACCAGCTTGTTTTGTGGGGACCCAAATGAACCAATCATTTCAGCCACAGTCATGTGGCAGACCCTGGCGCTGAAATGATTGGTTTGTTAAAGTGTGCATGTCCTGTTTATACAACATAAGGGTTGGTGGGAGAGCAAAAGGACAATTCCATCTCAAACCTCTTTTTTTTTCTTTGCATTATGTACTCTTTGGGGCCTAGTTTTTCAAACTGCCATCCTGTCTGCCACTGCAGTGCCACTCCTAGATGGGCCACGTGTTTGTGCCGCCCACTTGTGTCGCTTAGCATAATCATCCAGCTGCCTCGGTGCAACCTTTTGGCCTAAAAACAATATTGTGAGGTGTTCAGAATATACTGGAAATGAGTGGAAATTAATGTTATTGAGGTTAATAATAACGTAGGAACAAAAACAAAAACAAATTCTGTGATTTTAGCTGTTTTTATGCTTTTTTCCAAAAAATACAGATCCAAAACACAAAACCCGAAAGGGTGGTTTTGGCAAAACCAATCCAGATCCAACACATGAAGAAAGATCCAAAACCAAAACACAAAAGGTGGCCGTTGCACATTCCTAATAATTATTATACACTTGTAGACAAAAGTTATTGGACACCCTCAGCGCAAGCGAAATGCATACCATACATACCACAGCACACAAGTTCCAATTGGCCACTAATGTGGTGGTTTCAACAAGAACACTTGGTAGGGAGGGCCATGCACTTGCAGTTCTACGGAAACAACAAATGTTTTTATCAGGAAGACAAGGCCTCCTGTCATGTTTCCAGGGCAACGCTGTACTGGTATACAGAAAATTCGGTAACCTGGATGGACTGGCTAGCTTAGAGTCCAGATCTTAACCCCATTGAGGAGCTCTGGGACAAACTGGAATGACAGGTCCATTCTAGGCTGACTTGACCTTCAGTGCCACAGTTGGTCACTGTACTTAAGGTGGAATGGCAAAACACAGGGACAGGGAGGGTGTTACCATTAGGCAGCTTTAGGCGGCTGCCTGGGGGTGCTGGCCACTGGAGGGTGCCTCTGAGTCCCAAAAAAAAAGGATACCTCATTCAGTCCAAGACAGGTTGGTTTTAGTGTGTGTGGGGGTGGCTCTATTGAGTGCTGACAGGGTTAGTGTATGTGTGTGTATGTAGGTGGTAATGGGTACTGATATATATTGAAGCACAGATGTGTGGCATGGATGTGTGGTATATGTATTCAGAGAACAGATGTATGGCTTATAAAGAATTTGGGCACGTGTGGAATATGAACTAGGGGCATTGTTTGGCATAATTCATGGCTATGTGGCAAACAATAACTTTGGTGCACAGCTGTGTGGCATATTATGTATCGGAGGCACAAATGTGTGGCATATGTATTGGGGGCACAAATGTGTGGCATATTATTGGGGCATAAATGTGTGGCATATGTATTGGAGGCATTGATGTGTAGCTTAATTATGAATTGGGGATAAAGCTGTGTGGCATATAATGTCTAACATAACATATTATGAATTGGGAGCAGTGTTATGAGGCACAGTATGATTTTGGGTCTCTGCTGTATGGCATATTATAAATTAGCATCACTAATGTGTGGCATAGTATGAATATGAGGGAGCAGGAGCAGTGGGTGAAATGTTGGCTAGGGCGCCCAAACACCTTGCAGCGGCCCTGAACAGGGGTGTATCTAGGGGTCCGACTGCCCCTGGCAAAGTAAGGATCTGGCGCCCCCTTATGTCAGTCCAGGCTACCCTGTGGAACTCCAGCAACCCCCTTCCCCATGTCACCACTCCAGGCCTGATTGCTCCCAGAGGCGGACAGTATACGGTGACTTATGTACAATCATGTTGGCCTCCACAGGTAAAAAACCCAAAAAAAACAAACACACCGGCAAACACAGGAAAATATAAAAAAAATATAAAACACATTAATTGACCTGACCTGTTCTTTAGCAGAAGAGAGCGCGAGGAGCTCCCAGACACTCCCTCGTCCTCAGCTGTGAAAATGCTGCAGCCTCAGTGACTAAGGGCCTGATTCAAGGATGGACAAAATCACACAGACACCTCCTTGCTGCATATGTGTGACCAAGGATTATTGTCCCTCTAGCCAGGCTGCGGTACCGCAGCCTGACCGGGTCCTGGCGGCTTGCGAGGCCAGGAAATCTGCGTCCCCTCTCAGGAAAATAGGGGCGATACTCACGAATGCCCCTGCTCCGCCTCCCAAACGCCACAGACTGTCAATCAGACTCACAGATGGAGGGCTGCACATGCGCAGTACACATCCTGCGCATGTGCAATCTTCCCACAATTGGAGATGTGCGCTAACCATCGGGTTAGCGTATATCTCTGAATCAGGCCCTTAATCACTGCAGAACACTATTATATTATATGCCAGCACACAATGATACCGACCTCCTATAATAACAATAGCCCAGACACATATTATTATTATTATTATTATTACTACCAGTTATTTATATAGTGCACACATATTCCGCAGCGCTTTACAGAGAAAATATTTGTCCATTCACATCAGTCCCTGCCCCAGTGGAGCTTACAATCTATATTCCCTACCACATGCTCACACACTTACACACTAGGGGTAATTTTTGTTTGGAGCCATATCATCCCTCTCCCCTCCTCACCGCCAGTGGCTGGATCCTCTCCTGCCTGCCAGCCAATAGAACAACAGAGAATGGAATACCCCCCCTCCCTCCTCATCTACCTCCTCAGCCAGGTGTAAAGCGCCCACTTACTCTGCAGTCCACTCATACCTCAGTGCTTCTATATGATGGCGTCACAGCTGTAACAGAGGGGCCTGGGTCCGGCTGTTGCTGTGCAGGGCAAGGCAATGGACGGGATGGGAGGCGCTTACATCTACACACTGCTGGCGGATGGAGCTGCTGATTCTGCAAGACCTGTCAGTCGGTCCTTGGCCTCTCAGCTGGAACGGGCCACTGGCCTGCACAGAATGGCCTGCGGCAGGAAGCCAATCACACATCGCTTCCTGTAGTTGGATCCATGCAGCCAACCAATGGCAGCGTGAGTTACCCGTGGAGGGGACGGGGCCAGAATCTTCTCCCTGTGTTGCTGTGAAACTCAGCCAGTGTCAGGGATAGTATCAGATGTCGCGGCAGGAGCAGGTCTCTCTAACTGGCACCGCCAGGCAGCAACTCCCCCCCCCTTGGCCAGCGCCCCTGGCGAGTGCCTTACTGGCCAAGAGGTAGATACGCCCCTGGCAAAACTCACCGCCTGCCGTTGTCCAAGAACTTGTGGACAGTTTGCCAAGAAGGGTGTCTGCTGTAATCACTGCACGTGGTGGACCTACAAAGTACTGACATCAATAAAATCTCATTGATCTATGTGCTGTCAGTATTCAATCAGTTTTGTCTACATAGTGTTTGTTTCCACAATATGAGCAAGTTCTCACATGGAAATACTTCTGGATTTATATGTTTTTCAGAAATCTCATTTATATGTATACACTTCCATGGGTGAACTTCCATTCATTCAGCTGATACATTTAGCCATTAGCTTGCACTAGTAACCATACCGATGATGATCCTCAGAATCTCACACCAAAGGTAAATTGCAGTTTTGTAGGCTATAACCTACAATTACCTGTGCCATCAAAAGACTGTTAGCAATTAGGACCCAGCCTCCGAAAGGCTATGGGGACAGCTCTGCCCAAAATTAGAGGCCCACAGCAGATATCTAAAAGATTTTCTGCAAAACCGCGTTTATACATGAGCTCCTGTGGTTGGAGTCGCAGCACAGACACTGAAGAATGATGTCACTAGATGTACTTGATGATGGTAGTGAGTACACACGCTGTGGCTGGAGTCGCAGCACAGATGCTGAGGAAGGGTAGCACGAGATGTGCTTGATGATGGTACAGAGGGCCTGATTCAGAGCCGGATGCTCTGACAAGAGTGCTCGCTCTGAATCAGGGCCCTGCTACCTAAATGGTAGGCGTTCCCATCGACAGCACGCCCCCTTTGGTGCGAGACCCATAGCGACGGCTGGCCGACGCTATGCTGGTCTCGCGCATGCGCACGACGGAGCTCTCTCCGTCATGCGCATGCGCACTAGGGGACCATCGACCCGCTTGCGAGCGCTCAGTGCTCGCGAGCGGGTCTGAATCAGGCCCAGAGGCCCTGATTCAGAGCCAGTCGCTCTGACAGAGCACTCGCTCTGAATCAGGGCCGGTCTTTTTTTTTTTTTTTAGAACGGCCTACTGGCCGCTCGCATTGCTGTGGGTGATCACCCACAGCTATAGCGAGCGGCCAGGAAGATGGTCGTGATGGTCAACACCTTGTGGTAGGGTCTCGTTGCCGCAAGCCCCAGAGAGATTTTGGCTCGAACAGAGCCGAAATCTCTCCCACTGACATCACTCGTGATGTCAGTGGGGCTGGCCCCAAACGGAGGCGTTCACATGGGAACGCCTCAGTTTGGGCAGCCACTCCCCCGGCCTGCCCACCAAAGGGGGCGTGCTGTCACTCAACATTGACAGCACGCCCCCTTTGGCACGAGACCCGGAGCGACGGATCGCCAGTCGCTATCCGGGTCTCGCGAATGCGTACGACGGAGCCGGCTCCGTTGTGCGCATGTGCTCTGGGCCCCCATCGACTCAGTTGCGAGCACTCAGCGCTAGCGACCAGGTTTGAATCAGGCCCAGAGTACACACGCTGTGGCTGGAGTCGCAGCACAGACACTGAGGAATGATAGCAAGAGATGTACTTGATGATGGTACAGAGGACCTTATTCAGAGCCGCTCGCTCTGAATGAGGGCGGCCGATTCCTCTTTAAAATCTGGCCTCCTGGCCGCTTGCTAAACTGTGGGTGACCACCCACAGCTTTAGCGAGTAACCAGGTGATGGTCGCGATGGTCGAGACCATCGCGACCATCGGGGCTTTGTGACGAGACCCTTGGGGTCGGGTCTCATCTCCCGCAAGCCCCAGGTAGCTTCCTGCTCTAACAGAGCAGGAAGCTACCTACTGACACCACTGCTGATGTTCCTTCAGGAACGCCTCCATTTGTCCGGCCACCCTCCGTCCCCGCCGGGCCCCCATGACTCGCAGCACGCCCCCTTGAAACATTACCACATCCCTTTTGTGAGTGCCCGCACCTAAGGCGTGCGGACTGCCAGAGCTGATCTACAGCTCCAGTTCGTCCCTGATTGGAGGTTTCTGCTTTGAACCCCCATTTTTCATTTGCAAAAGCAGCCCCCATAGGTTTCTATGCGGGCTGCTAAGATGTCAAATTTACCAAGCTCCAGAGCTTGGCCTCAGTAGCCAACACGATTTTCAGAAACAATGCACCATTGTAAAATATTACATGTTATAGTCCTATATGTTTAGAGGCCTACAGAGTTCTTCATGAGACAAATGGTTAACTCACCAGTCCTTGCAGTTGTTGGAGATACATAAATTGTTAGGGATTTTCCAAAGCTGAGTGAATACTAGGATTTACGCACACGAGCACCATTATGTTGTGCTGTGTTGGTCGTATAATGTAAATGGTCACAGTTTTGTGCTGTTTCTGTTAGCTGATGGAAAACAAGCCAACACCGCACAGACATGGACAGTAATATAGAACTTTTCGCCATAACAAGCTCTTACAATTTAAATAGCGGCAGCTGCCTACAGCTATACTTTGTTGATATCTGCATTCAGTTGTCTGAGTGCAATCGGACATATTGATTGCTCTTCTGAGCTATAATGATATCTGAACCACAGGGGTCAATTTAATTAGCTGCGAGTTTGTAAAAGTGAACGCACAGCATAAAGTTCGGTAACCCGAGAATGCGAGACTCAATAACAAATGGCAAGTTGTGGGAATTGTGGTGATGACGCTACTTTTTATCTACAAAAAGTGGCTTGGCAGAAAGGCATGAAAAAAGTGCCGAAATCATCCTGGACCCCCCCAAAAAGAGGCAACTAAGACAGCAGGACCATGTAAGTGGTCATAAGCAAAGTACTTTGCTTATGAGTTTCCTAAAAAATTTCAAATGCTAAATGGTTGACTTTAATTTTTCCACCATGTCCACCATTTCTAAAAATTTTTTAAAGTCAGTAAGTATTTTTCAGTAAATGAAAGTCTGCTCAGCATTTGGGGGTACAACAGATTAAAATGTTTCATGTGATTTTTCAGTGTTTATATACAATTTTGTAAAATGTTGGTAAAAGCAGTTTTTAGCTCCTATCTGCATTTAAAAAAAACAATTACCCATCAGTACAACACCTCAACATACCTGTCCCACATCATTTACATCTCCACATACCTGTCCCACATCATTTACACCTCCACATACCTGTCCCACATCATTTACACCTCCACATACCTGTCCCACATCATTTACACCTCCACATACCTGTCCCACATCATTTACACCTCCAGATACCTGTCCCACATCATTTACACCTCAGCAAACCTGTCCCACATCATTTACACCTCAGCATATCTGTCCCACATCATTTACATCTCCACATACCTGGCCCACATCATTTACACCTCCACATACCTGTCCCACATAATTTACACCTCAGCATATCTGTCCCACATCACTTACCCCTCCATATACCTGTCCCACATCCTTTACACCTCAACATACCTGTCCCACATCATTTACATCTCCACATACCTGTCTAACATCATTTACATCTCCACATACCTGTCCCATATCATTTACACCCAGGGGTGTAGGGAGGGCGGTTCCAGGCACCGAAGTAGCCAGAGGGCGCCCTGAAGTTGGACTCCGGAAGCAGCTGTCAAATAGCTGACAGCTTGCCAGGCCCATGTCCAGCCTGCCCAGTGCTGTGGATACAGCGCAAGAGCAGCTCTAGTCCTGCCTTCCTGTTGCTCTAGTGACTGTGAGAGACTCCATGGTCAAAGGAGCTTGTTCTGAACCCTGATTGGTGGAGCTCAGCACATGCTCATCTGAACCCAGCAGAGGGTGGGGCTACAGCAGCATGTTGACGGGGATCTATCCTGTAACATGGAGGAAGAAGCTGCCGGTTCCACATAAAGGTGAGAGAGTTTATACCCTGGTTATGTCTGTCTGGTTATGTCTATGACCCTCCCTGCCTGTATGTGTGACCCTTTCTGTCTGTATGTATGTGTGACCCTGCCTGTATGTATGTGTCACTCTGCTTGTATGTATGCCTGTTTGTTCCTGCCAGAGTGTGTGTGTGTGTGTATATATATATTTCTACTTCAGGGTCCATAGTGTATCCACAAGATACCTTGGGGTATAGGTGATGACGTCAGGCATCGGGCACCACATAGTTAAGTTTTTCATCTTCCCAGGATGCACTGGGGTCCCTCTCCTATACCCCACCCCCGAGCCTCAGGCATTCAGTTTTCGTCGGTGCCCAGCTCGAGTCGGTAGCACCTGCAACAGAGGGGGGCTGTTTTGGCCCCTGAAGTTGTTTTTGGCAGCTGTGGCTGCACATCTGAGAGTACAGCATGGACAGTCAGTACTGATGTCCATGTTGTCACTCCTTCACCCCTCTGGTACCAGAACGCCGGTACCGTTCTGGGGATGCTGGTGGGTAACTGGGGTTACAGCTAGCGGTGACCCCGGTTACCTGGACTGTGGCCTGATGTATGGGGAGCAGGTAAACGGCAGGGTCCCGTGGAGGGTCCCCGTCGGGAACACAGTTCTAAGTCCCCAGGCAGGGGGCTCCTTTGGGACTGGCTGCAGCGTGGAGCCAGGTACTAATCTGTGCTTCCACTACCCCCCTGGGACAGCGGGCCGCAGCGGTGCAGACACGTCCGGCATCCTGGGGGTTAAATGCAGGCCAGGGGAGCACGCGCCTTCCCTGCACAGCAGCCGGCGCTGCACATGGCCTCTCCACAGCGGTCTGTGCCTGTGTGTAGCCGCTCCTCCCCCGGGCCCGCCTCCTTCTGCTCCTTAGCAGCCATCTTCTCAAGCTTGGCAAACGCTGCTGGACGCTGAAATGGTGGCATCGTGGTTGGGGTCCCCCCTGCATACCTCTCCTCCGGTGCAAGGTCAGAGTATGCAGCGCTGTTTCCTACCAGACTCTGTGTCTGCGTAGTTGAGCTCAGCGCTAATAGTGCAGGGTTTACTTCTGCATTGTATGTGACTTCATGCTGGCACTGCTGCCTGTACTTTCACTTTCTACTGTCATCCATTTTACTATCCCTATTCTTCTTCTGCTAATGCCCTTGCAGTACGGTGTTGCAGAGTGTTTATTACCTCACAGTGAACTTTATTGTTTTTCTGTGTGGGGAGTCACATACACTCTGTCACTCATCATGTCTGAGACTGATTTTCCTCTGCTAAAGTGTACTAAATGTAATGTACCATTTGCGAAGGGAGAAGCGAATGCTGAGGGAATGTGTAGGGCCTGTTATGTGATATCACGCCCTATCTCTGTAACTATGCCTGTACAGGAACCACCCTGGGCTTGTTTCGCTAAGGCACTTACAACCGTTGTGGGCCAATTAACTCCTCCCCATGTGTTCCCCCAGATGTGGTTAACACAGCAGTCGGTGGGTTCATCCCAACTTCAGGGGTTCCCACGGCAGTTTATGATACCCCAGTGTCTCCCGCTGTCACCCCCTCTAGGTCTCTCAGGAGCCTGCATGGGTTAATTCATTGTCCAATACGGTACAGCACCTGATGGACATATTGCAAGGGGAATCCTCCTTACGGCCACCTAAGCGGTCGTTGGTGTCTCAGACGCCTCAGTATGATGAGGATGATGTGTCGTCTGATGACGGGGAGATTTTTGACTATTTCGGACCAAGAGCCCCCTCGTACAAAAGAAGGCAGAGTCCAAGTCTAAGGTATATATGCCTGGCCTTATACGGGCAGTTCGTACAGCGTTTGTTATTGAAGATGAGGATCCTCCCGTGACTAAATCCAAATACGCCTTCTTTAAGGATGTTAAGGGTGATGCCACTGTATTTCCTCTATCTGGTCAGTTAGTGGATCATTTAGAGGAGGCGTGGAAAAATCCGGGTAAGCGGTACCAGCCTCAAAAACGTTTGGCTTTTGCATAACTCTTTGCGGAGGATTATTTCTCAAAATGGGAAACACCTCCACAAGTTGATTTACATGTCACACGCCTGGTGAAGAGTGCTACATTGCCCATACCCTCCATGTCCTCCTTGAAGGATGCTACGGATCGCAAGGTTGAAATATGCCTGAAATCCATTTATTCCCTTGTTGGAGGGGCATCCAGACCGGCTATGGCCGTGTGCTGGGTGGCCAGAGCCATGGAGTGCTCGGCTGACAGCTTGGAGGCGTCTCTGGACACTGACTCGTCACCTGAGCAGGTGGAGTAAGTGGGTAATCTCAGAGACTCAGCCACGTACATTAGGCAGCCTTGGATATAGGTCCCCTCAGTGGCGGCTCACCATATCTTATGGTTGCATTCTTGGAAAGCGGACGCAGATTCCAAGAAGGGTTTGGAATGCTTGCCTTTTAATGTCCTCTTTGGTCCTGATCCGGACAAATTGTGGCTACTTTGGCAGCAGCTAAGTCTGCATTCCTGTCATCAGCTACGGTCCCATCAGGGTCGGCTTCATCGTCCTTTCGGCCTTACAGAACCCAGGGTAAGTCCAAGGTATAATCCTTTCCAAGACAGGCAGGAACCAAGAAATCTGCAAAGCCCAAGAAGCAGGCTTGGAGTACTAGACGTCCTGCTCCCAAGTCGGATGACAAGCCTTCAGCCTGACGGGAAGGGCCTCTCTTTGGGGGACCCAAAGTGGGAGGCCGACTTCTTCAATTCACCCAGTGTTGGCGTCTGACCACCTCGGACACTTGGGTAAAAGAAGTAGTCTCTCAGGGGTACGCCCTCTCCTTCCGGCGGAGGCCTCCCAGCCGGTTTTTCACCACAGGTCTTCAGTCCAATCAGGACAAGGCCCTGGAGTTCCAGAAGGTATTACACTCTATGATCCAAGCTGGGGTCATATAGTGCCAGTTCCTTTGTCTCAGAGGGGATTGGGGTACTACTTTTTCTGGTGTGGAAACCCAATGGGTCCTATCGGCCAATGCTCAACCTCAAATCCCTCAACATATTTTTGAGGGTTCCTCGGTTCAGGATGGAGACCCTGCGTACCATCATTTTGGCGATGGAACCTGGGGATTTCATGGTGTCGCTAGATATTCAGGATGCTTACCTGCATATCCCTATTGTCTCAGCGCACCAGCGTTTCCTCAGGTTTGCAGTGGTCAACGACCACTTCCAGTTTCAGGCACTACCTTTTGGTCTGGTCACAGCGTCTTGATTGTTTACCAGTGTTATGGCAGTTATGGCAGCTCACCTGCGGATGCAGGGGGTTCACCTGTTATCCTATCTGGATGACCTTCTGTTGTTGGCAGAGTCTCCAGAGTAACTTCAGCACCATCTGCAATGGACAGTCTCTGTGTTGCAGAATCATGACTGGCTGATAAGTTGGAAGAAGTCCCCCCTTGTTCCTTCACAGAGGATGATCCATCTCAGAGCCCTGTTGGACTCCCAACATCAGAGGATCTTTGTGACAGAGGAAAAGATCTCTGCATTGCAGGCAAAAGTATGCAATTGCCTGCGGAGTCGCCGGGTGTCTATTCACTCGGCGATGAAGTTACTGGGTTCCATGGTGTCGATGTTCGACATGGTGGAGTATGCCCAGTTTCACTGCAGACCTCTGCAGAAGTTGATCCTCTCCAGATGGAATGAGTTGCCTCATCGATTAAAGACACAGACAATGGTGTTTTCCCAGGAGGTTCGTCTGTCTCTGGCCTGGTGGCTGCAGACTGCTCACCTAAACAAGGGGCGCCCATTTTGGATTGCAGACTGGGTCCTTCTAACAATGGACACCAGTCTCCTGGGCTGGGGAGCAGTGACGGGTCCACACTTCTTCCAAGGATGTGGATGCCAGCAGAATCTGCTCTTCCAATAAACATCTTGGAACTTCGGGCAGTATTCAAAGCTCTCCAGCAAGCAAGACATGTCCTGCACGGAAAACCCATGCAGGTACAGTCAGACAATGACTGGCCTACATACACCGCCAAGGAGGAACCCGTAGCCAGGTGGCTCTGACAGAGGTGTCCTGCATTCTAGCTTGGGCGGAAGGCAATCTCCCTGCAATATCGGCAGTGTTCATGCCAGGAGTCCTCACCTGGGAAGCAGACTTTCTCAGCCGTCAAGACGTGCATCCAGGAGAGTGGTCTCTTCACCAGGAGGTGTTTCAGCTACTGGTGAACAAGTGGGGCCTTCCAGAGATAGACCTCATGGCCTCCCGACACAACAACAAGCTACCTGTGTATGGGTCAAGAACAAAAGACATAGAGGCACTTCTGGTGGACGCACTGTTGGTCAGGTGGACCTTCCAGTTTGGTTACCTCTTCTCTCCGTTCTCCCTTCTTCCTCGAGTGATACGCAAGTTCAAGCAAGAAGGCGGCATGCTCCTGGTGGTAGCTCCAGCGTGGCCCAGACGGCACTGGTACTCAGACCTTTGGAGTCTCTCCGTAGACCCTTCGATGCTGTTGCCTCAACGTCCGGACCTGTTGTCTCAGGGTCCTTGCCATCACCTGGACCTGGGTCATCTGTCTTTGACGGCGTGGCTGTTGAGACTGCCCTCTTAAGGTCCAGGGGTTTTTCCAGCTCTGTGGTTAACACCATGTTAAAAGCTCGGAAGCCTTCATCTGCAAGCATTTACCATAGAGTATGGCATACTTTCTTTCAGTGGTGTCGCCCTAGAGGCTATGCTTCTCGGGCGTTCCGGATTTCCAAAGTGTTGGCTTTCCTATAGGCAGACTTGAATCACAGTATTCCCCTTGCATCTCTGAAGGTGCAGGTCTCTGTCCTGTCAGTGCGGTTTCATCGTAGGATTGCTACACTTCCTGATGTCTGCACCTTTACGCAAGGTGTACTTCGTATTCAGCCTCCCTTTCTTCCACCTGTGGCTCTTTGGGATTTGGCTGTGGTCCTTAGGGCTCTCCAAGGACCGCCATTTGAACCACTGGGCTCAGTGGATTTGAAATGGCTTACAGCTAAGACTGTTTTCCTTCTGGCCATTGCTTCGGCCAGAAGGGTTTCAGAATTGGGGGCTCTCTCATGTCGGCCTCCCTTTCTCATCTTTCACAGGGACAGGGCGGTGCTTCTCACTCGCCCTAGTTTTCTCCCGAAGGTGGTATCTAGTTTCCACATCAACGAGGAAATTATTGTGCCGGCCTTTAATTCACCAGACCTCTCGGTTGGTGAGGCCGCCTTGGATGTGGTGCGGGCCTTGAAGATTTATGTTGACTTCTTTTAGGAAGTCGGACTCTTTGTTTGTCATTTATGGCTTCCGGAAGAAGGGTTGGCCTGCCACTAAACAAACATTGGCAGGATGGATTTGCATGGCTATTTCTGAAGCTTATGTTCATGAAGGCCTTCCTGTTCCTTCTTCAGTTAGGGCTCTTTACACTAGGTCTGTGGGTCCTTCGTGCGCAGCTCTCCATGGCGCCTCAGCAGTTCAGCTGTGCAAGGAAGCCACGTGGTCATCTGTCCATACTTTCGTAAGGTATTATGCTTTTGAAACCTTCGCCTCTCAGGGTGCTTCATTCGGGCAGCGGATTCTCCTTACAGCACAGGAGTGTCCCCACCCTTAAAGGATACTGCTTTGGGACATCCACAAGGTATCCTGTGGATACCCTATGGACCCTGAAGTAGAAAATATGAGATATGGTAAGAACTTACCCATGTTATCTCTATTTCTACAAAGTCCATAGGGTTCCACAGGACTCCCACCCTGTCGCACCTGTACTGCAGATGGGCTTTGATCTGGTCACCGGTTTTTCCGTCTCGGTGAGAATGTGGTTTCTTGTGTGTTCCAGACTTTCTTCTCTCTCTTTTCTCCTCCTCCGGCCTATGGCTTGTGACGTAACTGAGTAACTGAGTGCTTGAGGTTCGGGGGCGGAGTATAGGTGAGGGTCCCCAGTGCATACTGGGAGGATGAAAAACTTAACTCTGTGGTGCCTGATGCCTGACGTCATCACCTATACCCCAAGGTATCCTGTGGAACCCTATGGACTTCGTAGAAATAGAGATATCAAGGGTAAGTTCTTACCATATCTCATATTATATATATATATATATATATAGCGGTTATATTATATAGTTGCTGTGAGTGTATATATCTATCTAACTATATATATATATATATATATATATATATGTAGAGCGGGTTGGCTAGAGTGACGGGGCTAGTGTGGCAAGGGACTAGTGAGACGGTTGGGGATAGAGCTCTCTCAGTAAATGTACCCTAATGTCATCAGTCACTAGCCACTTGACCATTGATTGAGAATAGTAACCTGCCCATGCCTGAAGTGTGGCGACGAAGCAAGCCCGCAAGGGTACAAGTTTCTAAAGTAACATCGCTGTAAGGGCACCCCACATCCATCCTCACTTCATGTAACATCGAGGTACATTAACTGAAGGGGAACTATACACAACCCTGGTGTGACAGGGCTGAAGAGAAAGGGCGCTAGTGTGACAGGGGGCTGTTGTATGATGATGGCATTGGTTATATTCATACATAAACAGGCATCTTCCGGGCCATGTGATTTCCTACATGAAGAGTGAGTACCGATAGAAGACACTGTCTGCCCAGGGATGGTCTATTTCTTTAGAGGTTTCCTATTGCAGAGAAACTACCATATAGGTAAGGTGCATTTATATTGAGCACACACAAGACTGGATTTTATTAGTGGAATTACTTAGTGGTTTGGAATATATCTAGCCCGCTATGCCCCAGTACGATGCTGCCCCTAATGTTTATTTTTATTTATTTTAATTAATCCCCACATGCTGGACACGCCTACTCCCTGGCACAATTGGGCGGAGGGGGGGGGTGCTGTAGCACGTGCGTGCTCCAGGCGCCCTGGCCACATGCTACACCTTTGTTTGCACCTCAGCATACCTGTCCCACATCTTTTACACCTCTGCATACCTGTCCCACATCATTTACACCTCAGCATACCTGTCCCACATCATTTACACCTCCGCATACCTGTCCCACATAATTTACACCTCAGCATACCTGTCCCACATCATTTACACCTCAGCATCTCTGTCCCACATAATTTATACCTCAGCATCCCTATCCCACATCATTTACACCTCCACATACCTGTCCCACATCATTTACACCTCAGCATCCCTGTCCCACATAATTTACACCTCAGCATACTTGTCCCACATCATTTACACCTCAATATAGCTGTTCCACATAATTTACACCTCAGCATACCTTTCCCACATCATTTACATCTCCGCATACCTATCTCACTTCATTTACACATCCACATACCTGTCCCACATCATTTTAACCATTATAGAGCTTTCTTAGAAAAAATCACATGAAAACTGTTATGTCTTTATTAGCCAAATTATACTATTTAATACCCTCCTAGTGCATAATTATTTATTGGGAAGGGTGTACCAGAGCTTATGCACTGTGGGTCTGAATCAAACCCGGTCGCAAGCGATGAGCGCTCGCAACCGGGTTGATGGTGGCCCTGAGCGCATGCGCACGACGGAGCCGGCTCCGTCGTGTGCGTGCGCGAGACCCGGATAGCGGCGGGCACTCCGTTGCTCCAGGTCTCGCACCAAAGGGGGCGAGCTGTCGATGTTGAGTGACAGCTCGCCCCCTTTGGTGGTTGGGCCGGGGGGCTGGCTGGCCAAACGGAGGCGTTCCCATGAGAACGCCTGTCGTTTGGAGGCGGCCCCACTGACATCACGAGTGATGTCAGTGGAGAGATTCCGGCTCTGTTAGAGCCGATATCTCTCTGGGGCTTGCGGCCATGAGCCCCCACCAAGTCATCATGGCCGCTCGCTGTAGCTGTGGGTGGTCACCCACAGCTATGCGAGCGGCCAGGAGGCCGTTCCAAAAAAAACCAAAAAAAAAACCTGGCCCTAATTCAGAGCGAGCGCTCTGTTAGAGCAACCGGGTCTGAATCAGGCCCTGTGTCCTGATATTTTTACCTTGAAATAAGATGTCCCTTACCTTTTCACCTGCTCAGGAATTTGCACACACAAGAAAACAAAAAACAAAAAATTAATTTGCTGGAAAAATGCAGCACAATTTTGTAATTGAATTGCAAATTTAAATCATTGCAAATTTCCAGCAGGACTCAAGCCTCTCTCCACCTCCACTCTGTGCGATAGCCTCCACTTCTGCTCAGCTTGTAACAGCCTCCCCTACTCAAAGTGACTTTGAGTCCTATGGGAGAAAAGCGCTATATAAATAAAATTATTATTATTATTACTGCCTCCCTGATCCCTCTCATCAGCATGTGACATCCTTCCCCTCTGTCTCCACCTTCAGTGAGAGTTATGGTGCATACACACAGTACAATAAAAATGCACGATATGAGCGATAACGATATCGATCATATCGTGATCGTTCATATCGTGCATATTTTTGTGCCTTCCAACCCACAAACAACCAACGATGCGCTGTCAATGGACGATAACAATATTGGCCCATACATGCAGGCCAACCTGGTCAATATCAACCAGGTTACATAGGGACCCACGATCGTTGTTCTCAGGTCACTGGTCCATCGTTGGTGGTGTGCTGGATGATTGATATCAATCATCCAGCACTCCGGGAAGCTGCAGGGAGTTCTTTTAGCGATATCGTTATTGCTGACGATTGTCCTGTGTGTATGGACTTTTACTCTCTCTCTCCTGTCCTTATGAGTGTGACAGCCTCACCATTCTTTAAACCAGAGTTTTACAGCCTGTCTCTTTGTATCCATCCGCTTCATGGGGCCTATTCATCATACCTTAAAACTCTCTAGAGGTAATTAGGTTTAGAACTCGCATGGAGTTCTACCTAATTACTAGAGGAATTCATCATTCCTCCTCTCCATAACTATCTATTTTGAAAATCTGTCATTTTTGCGATGACAGCTTTTCGGGAAATAGATAGCTATCTCTATCTACACAAACTTACTGCAGCTGGAATCAAGCCAGCACATGCGCAGCACTGCCTACAGCGGTGGTAAGTTTGTGTCCCCCCATCCCCCTCCCTCCCCGCTCACCTCCCCCCCGTCCCCGCACTTACCTGCCCCCTGCAGCAGCTCCGGTGGCTGTCCTTTCACATAGTCTCCCAGCAGCCCACAGTACAGTTTAGAAAAAATATATATATATATTATTTTTCTAAACTTTATTGTGTTCTGCTGGGACAACATGTGCCTGCACAGCCCCAGGAGCCAGAGGACGGACCAGAGCGCCGGAGGAAGATGCTGGGGGACCTCACCAGCTGGAAGCAGGTGTTACCTGCTATTCCTCACCTCACAGTGGCGAATAGTAACTCCCTACATAATTTTCAGAATTTGATGAATACCATAATTTCCACATCCCCATACTAATGTACTAATGTATGGGGAGTGTGGAAATTAACGCAGGGGGACTTAGCAAGGAGATATCAGTGATATCTCCTGTGCTAAGTGTGTTCATGAATACTAATATAACGTTAATTAAGGAAAATGTCCTTATAAACAATATTTTAGTGTTGATGAATAGGCCCCCATGTCTGAAAACTTTTCCTCTCTGTATTCTATTGTGAGGGTGATAGCCTCTTCCTCTGGCAATTTCTTAAATTCCTTCTATTTGTCCCTTGCTTATCCTTCTATCCCATCAGCATGTTACTGCTCCTACCTCTGTCTCCCTCTTTCTCTTAATGGGGCTATTTATTATCAGGGGCCCCCGATAATTAAGTATCCAAATTGCTGTGAGTCACAGCAGTAGGTACTAAAACACCGAAACAATTCAACATTGCTCTGATGCAGAGTCAGTGGATCAGGAAATCAGCTGTCCCCGCGTTCCCTATCACTTATACTTCTGTAGCAGTGAAAATTAGCTTTGCTGAGTCTGACTCGGCAGTGCTAGTGCACATGCGTGAACTTGGGTTCATGCATGAGCACAAAGAACCTGGTGTCTAGCTGAAGGAGACGAGCAGTGTTGGAGGGATCCGATCGGATCCCTCTTTGCAACCCCAGACCTCCTTCCCATTTCAAGGAGCAAGAGTCGGGGAACAAACGCCACCTGAAGATGGCAAAGGTTCCTGCTGTCAAGATCCGAATGTTTTGTATTTTTGCAGCTTGATGAATTTTGGTCCCCATACAATATGTACATCCACCCTTTAATGTGGTGGTTGGTTACAGTCTGTGAGGTCTACTTATGAAATATTATTGATTTTATGATGGAGGAGGGAGACTTAAAGTTTTCATGTGTTGCTCAGCTTCCAGGAGGTGATTAGCACCAATTACTTTCCTAACACAGGGCCTGATTCAGAGCCGCTCGTAAGCGGCCGCTCGTTCGCTCCGAGCGATGTTCGCACATCTGCGCATGCGTATGGGTCGTAATGCGCATGCGCCAACCAGTGATTGTGGTCGGAAATCGAGCACTCGCAAAATAGCGAGTGCCTGCTAATTTGAGTGACAGGATGAGGCGTTTGTGGGTGGTAACAGGGGAAGGTGCTTGAAAACGGGGAGTGGTGATCCGAATGCAGGCGTGTCAAACGGCCAAAACGGGTGTTTTAAGGGTGTGCACAATTAACAAAGCAGCATCATCGACCACGTCACTTGGTTGTTTCTTAGCCTGAACTGTTCGCATGATTGCGGTAGGAAAATCCAACCACAAGCACTGTGAGCAGTTCAGATGCCTTTCGATGTACTCGATTAATCAAATAAATAGCGGAGATGACGTAGGATGCGAGCAGCCAGGGGGCGTCTTTACAAAATAGCGAGCGCATGTTTCGTTCGCTCGCTCAGACATAGAGGCGTCAACAGACCGCAAAGAGCGAGCGCTCAATTTAAATAGCTGGACCCTTTTTCTGAACGAGCGAGCGCAAATAGCGTCCGGCTCTGAATCAGGCCCACTGTCTGTTAGGCACTGGTCCGGCCAAGGAGAAACAGAGTCTAGAGGCCTCACACACGG
Organism: Taudactylus pleione; assembly: GCA_031769625.1. Classification (NCBI taxonomy): domain Eukaryota; kingdom Metazoa; phylum Chordata; class Amphibia; order Anura; family Myobatrachidae; genus Taudactylus; species Taudactylus pleione. Next base: position 8,816,738 of record JAUIMM010000200.1, on the reverse strand, counting down.
AGAGATATGCACCTTGCGATGTGACTTGCAATCCGATGGGCGATATATTGGGCGGTCCCCACACACGGAACGATCGGGTGGGCGACCGCCCGATATGCCGGCATCCCCCATCCTCACCCGCATAGCGCTGCATGGGATCGTACATCGCATCCCCAGATCAAGTGAACATGCAGTAAGATCTGGAGGTGCGATGTACGACCCCACGGGAGCACGCACTGGCCAATATCATGCCCACACACGGTACGATATAGCAGCGATATCGTACCAATCCGTCGGATCGGCTGCTAAATTGCACCGTGTATGGGGGCCTTAAGATAGCAGTTATTTAAACAGGTAGTAGAAGTCATCACTGTCTGCCTACTGCCACAAATCTGATGGGACAGTTTAAATTATAAAGGGACAGTAGGAAGTTAGAGATGGGGAACAACTTCCATCATGTACCGTAAGTGCCCTGTTAGCATGCACTATCGTCTCCCTTTTACTACATAGTAAATCACTCAAGTTACTTGTCAAATGTCAGTATTTTACATCAGTAAACTACTATTTCTCTCTATTGTCCAGGAGTCATTAGATTGTATTAACAGCTCTCGGTACTGCATATATGACTAATGGGTCTCTGTCATGGTATTGTATACAGTGCATCCAGAAAGTATTCACAGCGCTTCACTTTTTCCACATTTTATTATGTTACAGCCTCATTCCAAAATGGAATAAATTCATTTTTGCCCTCAAAATTCTACACACAATACCCCATAATGACAATGTGTAAAAAGATTTTGGAGATTTTTGCAAATATAATTAAAACATTTTTTTTAAGAAATCACATGTACATAAGTATTCACAGCATTTGCTCAATACTTTGTTGATGCACCTTTGGCAGCAATTACAGCCTCAAGTCTTTTTGAATATGATGCCACAAGCTTGGCACACCTATCTTTGGGCAGTTTCGCCCATTCCTCTTTGCAGCACCTCTCAAGCTCCATCAGGTTGGATGGGAAGCGTCAGTGCACAGCCATTTTCAGATCTCTCCAGAGATGTTCAATTGGATTCAAGTCTGGGCTCTGGCTGGGCCACTCAAGGACATTCACAGAGTTGTCCCGAAGCCACTCCACTCCTTTGATATCTTGGCTGTGTGCTTAGGGTCGTTTTCCTGCTGAAAGATGAACCGTCGGCCCAGTCTGAGGTCAAGAGCGCTCTGGAGCAGGTTTTCATCCAGGATGTCTCTGTACATTGCTGCATTCATCTTTCCCTCTATCCTGACTAGTTTCTCAGTTCCTGCTGCTGAAAAACATCTCCACAGCATGATGCTGCCACCACCATGCTTCACTGTAGGGATGGTATTGGCCTAGTGATGAGCGGTGCCTGGTTTCCTCCAAACATAACGCCTGGCATTCACGCCAAAGAGTTCAATCTTTGTCTCATCAGACCAGAGAATTTTGTTTCTCATGGTCTGAGAGTCCTTCAGGTGTATTTTGGCAAACTCCAGGTGAGCTGCCATGTGCTTTTTACTAAGGAGTGGCTTCCGTCTGGCCACTCTACCATACAGGCCTGATTGGTGGATTGCTGCAGAGATGGTTGTCTTTCTGGAAGGTTCTCCTCTCACCACAGAGGAATGCTGTAGCTCTGACAGAGTGACCATCGGGTTCTTGGTCACCTCCCTGATTAGGGTCCTTCTTCCCTGATCGCTCAGTTTAGACGGCCGGCCAACTCTAGGAAGAGTCCTGGTGGCTCCAAACTTCTTCCATTTATGGATGATGGAGGCCACTGTGCTCATTGGGACCTTCAAAGCAGCAGATATTTTTCTGTACCCTTCCCCAGATTTGTGCCTCGAGACAATCCTGAATCGGAGGTCTATAGACAATTCCTTGGACTCCAGGCTTGGTTTGTGCTCTGACATGCACTGTCAAGTGTGGGACCTTATATAGACAGGTGTATGCCTTTCAAAATCATGTCCAATCAACTTAATTTACCACAGATGGACTCCAATTAAGCTGTAGGAACATCTCAAGGATAATCAGTGGAAACAGGATGCACCTGAGCTCAATTTTGAGCTTCATGGCAAAGGCTGTGAATACTTATGTATATGTGATTTCTTAGTGTTTTTTTTTTTAATTAAATTAGCAAAAATCTCAAAAAAAACTTTTTACACGTTGTCATTATGAGGTATTGTGTGCAGAATTTTGAGGACAAAAATGAATTTATTCCATTTTGGAATAGGGCTGTAACATAACAAAATGTGGAAAAGTGAAGCGCTGTGAATACTTTCCGGTTGCACTGTATGGAATCGGTATGAAATACCGCCGGCCGCATGGTCGATTCGATTCCTGGCAGCGCCTGGCCGACAGATGCAGAGTTCCTGGCAGCGGAAGTCCGACAGCGCTGGAAATCCCGATCATCCTAAGGTAAGTATCTACTAATCTAACCTAACCCTCTAACCCTAACCCTCCTTAGGGGTGCCTAACCCTAACCTTCCCCCAGTGCCTAACCCTAATCCCCCCTCTAAGTGCCTAACCCTAACCCCCCCTTCCCTGCTGACTAAACCTAAGTCCCCCGGGGGGGTGGCTAACCCTAAGTCCCCCCCGGGGGTGCCTAACCCTAACCCCCCCCCTCCCCCTAGCCTGACCCTAACCCTCCCGGGGGGTGCCTAACCCTAAGTCCACCCTGGGTGCCCTAAACCTAACCTTCCCCCCCGTGGCTGTCCGCTCGCGGCGCCCGACATCCCTTCGATCGGGATGCCGGGGGCCTGTCTCCCGGCATCGGGGAAATGTCAGGCGTCTACATCTAGACGCCCGGCATTTCATCCCTCGCCGGGATATGACAGTCGGGAAGCCGGCTGCCGGTATTAAGGCAGCCGGCTTCCCGATTGTATACCCGCTGTATATATGCCAATTAGACATGTATTGCATAAATAAAGTGGACTCCTAAATTTCTATGTAATTTTTCTTCAAAAAACATTCACACATACAAAACTAAAAGCTGCACTCTACCCACGCTACCACCTCTTGTTATCCTCAACTTTTATTGTACTGTGAGATAGAGAACATATCTCACTGTAACTCCTATAGGTGTGTATCATTAGATTTGTCATGTAATGTTTCTGTTTCCAACCCCAACAGTTCTATAATGGAGATGCCCCATTACAGAAGATAATTTCTCAGCAGTAACATCAGCAGAAAACAGCTGGCACCTCAGAAAAGCCAGCATGCAGCTATACTGACAACCGTGGAGTCGCATCTGCCTGCTCCTTTCATGAGAATGCTGCCTCGCAGCTACCTCAGATGTCTTGACCTTTCAGATAATGCTGACCTTGATTTACATCCTCATCCATTTGCAGGAATTATCTGACTTGAGTGTATTACCTCACAGTATATATCCATCTTCTGTACGGATTAAACTGCTTTCCTGAATTTACTACTACTACTAATAATAATAATAATAATAATAAGGAGGAGATGTATCAAACCTTGGAGAGATATAAAGCGGAAAGAGATAAAATCCAACCAATCAGCCTCTGTCATTTTTCAAACACAGGGCCATATTCAATTTGAAGCGAAAAGCCGTTTCCGCGTGTTTTTGCTGAAAACTTTTCGCCGATGACGTAATTTTCGCCTGTTTTGGTTTTACTCCGTATTCAATTTGGAAGACTTTCCGCCTAGGCGGAAAGTCAATGCAATGTAATTGGCGAAAAAGTTTTGCCTATGAATACCAAGCGGAAAAAAGTGCAGAATTGGGGTTTTGGGGTGCAACGTTGCGGGAACCTCCATGCAGCCTTCGAACAGTCCCCCAAAGATAAACCATGTCAAAAATGTTAAAAAAAAAAAACAGGACACCCCAAAAAATCACTTTGAATTTGGGGGCGAAAAAAAAAAATGTTTGGGGACAAAGATTAAAACTAGCGAACTTGACTCTGGGGGGGTCCCCACGAATGCCCCAAGTGTTTTTTTCATTGCAGGCGCTTGAAGCAGGTGGATTTTTCATGATTTTTTCAACTTCAATTTAGCAACTTTTAAATATGCTGGCCCCCATTTTCAAGTACCCCAAATATGCTGGGATAAGTTATTTTCTGGAAAAAATACTCCTGAATACTTTTCTGCACCACGTATAGAAAAACGCTATTTAGCAGCTATTAAGCCCGTTTAAAAAACCAAATACCTTCAGCAAGCCAAATCGGGGGGTACCATAGCTAACCCCCATGTCAGAGCATCTTTTGGGGGGTGTCAGGCTGATTTCCCCAAATCTGATAGGACTTTCCACCTGTTCAAGTTTTGCCGGGTCCCGTTTTCGCGTACTTCCATATCGAATACGGGGTAAAGCCGGCACGGGCGCGATACTTTTCCGCCTACAAAAGACGCAATGTAGGCGAAAGGTCTGGGAGGCGGAAAAGTATCGCGGATCCGCTAATAATTGAATACGGCTCACAGCCTGTAAAGTGACAGTTACAAGCTGATTGGTTGGTACTTTGGGGTCTATTCACTAAGCAGTGGAGAGAGATAAAGTACCAACCAATCAGCTCCTAACTATCATTTTTCAAACGCAGCATGTAAAGTGACAGTTTGGAGCTGATTGGTTGGTACTTTAGCTCTCTCTACTTTTTCTCTCTCCAAGGCTTAGTGAATAGACCCCTTTATCTCTCTCCACTTTATCTCTGTCCAATGCTTGATACATCTCCCCTGAAGGATCTGATTCAGAATCAGGAGCAAAAAAAAAAAGATTTCAAATGTAGAGGAGATTTATAGTTGGGAAGGGGTGTGTCCTAGCTTAATTTCCCTCCATGGAGAAAAATAAATCCATTTGCACCTCTTGCATTGTAACATGGTTTGTTCCAAGTTTCTCCTTATTTGTTTTTCTTTTTATTTGCTCCTAATTCTGATTTAAGCCCTAGTTTTTCTATTCTCCCTTTGTATCTGTATAATTGCCTAATATAAATATTATATGTTTTGCCACCAAGGATGAGTAGAACATTTTCACTAGAGGAGGCCACAACATTTTTGCACTTTGGGCCCGATTCAGACCCGGACGCTAAGCTGCGAACGCACGCTATGGCCGATAATCGCACGTTTGCACATGCATATGCATCAATATGCGGATGCGCAAGTCACTCACTGCGCTCGGGAATTGTGCACTCATATTTCACAGACTGGATGCTAATTTGAGTGAAAGATAGCGCCGTTTGTGGGTGGTAACAGGGGAAGGTGCTTGTGAACGGGGGAGTGGATGTGCGAACGCAGGCCTGTCTGGGCGTCTAAATGGCTTTTTAGTGGTGTGCATAATTAGCAAAGATGAGTCATTGTACACGTCACTTGGTTGTATTTCAGCCAGCAATGATCGCAGTGCTTGCGGTGGGTTAGGGTCTACCTCAAGTGCTGCGTGCAGCTCCGATGGCTCACGATGTAACCGATTATTCGCACACTTCCTGGAAATGACGTGTGTTAAGAAAGAAAGGTGGGCGGCTTTATACACCTGCGTACGCTCACTGCCGTCGCACTCTAAGACATCCTTAAGCCATTCAGTGCGATCACGGCATTTGCATACCCGGCCCTTTTGGCAGCGAGAGAGCGCAGTTTAGCGTCCGTCTCTGAATCGAGCCCGACGTCATCTTTATTTTTCAACTCAATATTACATTTATAAATATGTGATAGAAAAGGATTTTCTTTTGGTTTGATAGTCTACAAAATACCCTTTTAATGTATGGGGCACAGAAGTGGGAATAAAGTTTTCTTTTTTTTTTTTTTTAAATATGCTTTTTTTATGATGATTGCTTTATCTAGTTTCACAAAATCAATTCACCTCATTTTATTCTATGGGGTCTATTCGTATGTTAAATTTTCACTATATATATATATATATATATATATATATATATATATATCACATCACTTTGATGCTATATATAGCTTTGTTTAGTTTAAATTAATTTATACTTAGCTTTCCCGCGATGCGATCCGGTAACCAGGGCTCTAGCGGTGCAGTCTTCTCCTGCGGTCCTCTGGATTCGGTAAGGCTCTCTCTGCGCATGTGCCGGCGGCCAGGTCATCTCAAGTCTGTGCTGCAATGGGTGTTTGTTGGGTCACCTTACTATAGTGGAGGCAGGGGTAGTAGGGAAGTGAGTGGGCACACTGGGTCAGCGGGAAGTAGGCAGGAGGTGACCCGGCATATGCCCTGGGCTGGGAATAACAGGGAGAAGGCAGGAAGACAGCTCTTCTCCCCTAACAAGCCTCCTTACGCCATCCTGAGATGGCAAATTGTTTAGAAGCGAAATGGAAAGCTGAGCTTTCTGTGCTTCTATGAATCGCTCTCCCCATACTACTGTATGGGGAAGGGACAGGGCCGGATTAAGGTTTGTGGGGGCTCCAGGGCAACTAGGTTGCGGGGGCCCCCTTCAAGCCACATAGCGCTGAGCCCAGCCCAGCTGTGCCCCCAGTAGCAGTCCCCGCAGGAGTACCCCTAGTAGTGATCCCCCCTCTATGCTGTGTCCCCCAGTAGTGGTCCCAGCAGTGTGCAGTGCCCCCAGTGTTATCTCCAGCAGTGCCCCTAGCAGTACCCCCCCCTATACAGAGTCCCCTAGTAGTGGTCCCAGCAGTGTGCGGTGCCCCCAGTAGTACCCTCAGCAGTGCCCTTAGGAGTAGTCCGTCCGTCCCCCCCCAGCAGTGCCCTTAGGAATAGTCCCCCCCCAGCAGTGCCCTTAGGAATAGTCCCCCCCCAGCAGTGCCCTTAGGAATAGTCACTCACCCCCCCCCCCCCAGCAATGCCCTTAGGAATAGTCACTCACCCCCCCCCCAGCAATGCCCTTAGGAATAGTCACTCGCCCCCTACCCCACAGACACACACAGGAAAAAAAACAATCTCCACTTACCTTAATCCCCGTTCCGGCATCTGCTCCTCCATCCAGCGTCCTCCCGGGCCGGCCCGCTCTGCATGATGGGAGAGACGTCGACGTCTCTCCCATCAGCCACTGCGGGAGCCGGAAGACGGACGCTCCGGCAGTGGGTCGCGGAGCAGCAGCCGATGAGAGTCTGTCTGACTCTCATCGGCTGCTAAAACAAACACACAGCTGCCGGCACCGGCGGCTGTGTGTTTGTGCTGCTGCATGCAGCTGCAGAGCGCCCTCCTCCCGGGAGCAGGTGCCGCCGGCACCTGTTCTCGGCAGGGTCACATTGACCCTGTGTGGGGGCCCTCTGTGTGTGGGGGCCCAGGGACGACCGCCCCTGTCGCCCCCCTTAATCCGGCCCTGGGAAGGGATGTCTACAACAATCAGGGTATTCGCCAGCTCACCTTGTAGTTGTTGTGTGTGTGCAAAGTTCCTTTAGACCACAGATTCTCAAACTCGGTCCTCAGGACCCCAAACAGTGCATGTTTTCCAGTTCTGCTCACAGAATCGGAAGTGAAATAATTAGCTCCACCTGTGGATCTTTTAAAATGTGTCAGTGAGTAATGAATACACCTGTGCACCTGCTGGGTGACCTGCAAAATGTGAACTGTGTGGGGTCCTGAGGATCGAGTTTGAGAACCACTGCTTTAGACAGTATGGGGTTTAGGCTAGGGGTGTGCACCGGACACTTTTCGTGTTTTGTGTTTTGGTTTTGGATCTGGATCTTTCTTCGTGTTTTGGATCTGGATTGGTTTTGCCAAAACCACCCTTCCGTGTTTTGGGTTCTGGGTTTTGTGTTTTGGATCTGGATTTTTTCTTAAAAAATAAAAAAAAAAACGCTAAAATCACATAAATGGGCCTTTTTTTGTTCCTACGCTATTAATAACCCCAATAACATTAATTTCCACTCATTTCCACTCTATTCTGAACACCTCACACCTCACAATATTGTTTTTAGGCCAAAAGGTTGTACCGAGGAAGCTGGATGACTATGCTAAGCGACACAAGGGGGCGGCACAAACACGTGGCCCATCTAGGAGTGGCACTGCAGTGGCAGACAGGAAGCCAATCAGCGTTATGGTGCCCATTTGCATGTAGCACGAACCCGGGAGATCCGTGCTACATGCATCTGTGTGATTGGCACAGAGCAATGACAGGTCCGTGAGACCCGTCTGTGCTGCTGTGGTAAAAAAAAAAAAAAAAACCTGTGTAAAAAAAGAAAAAAATGGCGTGCACCCCCCCCAAAAAAGAGCAACCAGCCCCGGGCATTAGTAACCCAGTGCTGGGTGTGCTTAAATACAGGGGACAAACGACGTAGGGGTCCCCTGTACTTAAGCACAACCAGCACCGGGCTAGTCAGAACCAGCGCTGGTTGCCAAAATACGGGGGACAAACGACGTAGGGGTCCCCTGTATTCTGCGCAACCAGCTCTGGGCTCTGATCCGGTCCTGGTTCTGGAAATATAGGGGACAAAAAATGAGTAGGGTTCCCCTGTATGTTCCAGAACCAGCACTGGACTTTTTCTAGCGGGGGGCTGATGCCACAGCCAGGGGAGCCCTTTCACCGGGCCCCCCAGCCGCAGCATCAACCCTGACCGCTAGTCAGCCCAGGCCGGGGATCCCTGGAGAGCTGGGGACCCCCCCAATAAAGGGGTCACCCTCTCCAGGGCACCCCAGGCCCAGGCTGATAGCCCGGGGCTATCCCCGCCACCCCTGGTGGCGGTGGGTGGCGGGTTGATTGTGTGGTGTGGTGTAAATAAAGAATATCAAACATTGTCTTTACAAGTAGAACTGCAAGTCCCAGCTAGCCTGCCCCGCATGCTGGTACTTGGAGAACCACAAGTACCAGCATGCAGGGCATTAAGGGCCCACTAGTACCTGTAGTTCACCTGTAAAAAAAATGTTTAAAAAAACACAGGACACACACACCGTGACAGTATAAGTTTATTAAACATACATACACACACACACATGTACACATACTCACCTATGTAACCTGTAGCATCGGTCCACTTGTCCGGTAAAGTATCCCTAGGGGACCTGTGAAAAAAAACATACTCACCATCTCCTATGCGAGGTTCTGTCCTCTTCGTTCCAAAGTAGGCATCCCCGGACTTGGCAAAAAAAAAAAACGAAAACGCGATCCACGAACTTAGTACCGTTCTATAGAACGGTACTTCCCGAATGAGAGCTTAGCGGCGGGGTATCACCATGGAAACCCCGCTGCTAAGCGTTCATTGGCTGAGAGAGGTCATCTCCCGTCTCTCAGCCAATGAACGGCTCCCTCCATTGTAGTCAATGGTGGGAACCGCAGGGTAAACTTTAATAACCTTGCGGCTCCCAGCATTGACTACAATGGAGGGAGCCGTTCATTGGCTGAGAGAGACGGGAGATGGCCTCTCTCAGCCAATGAACGCTTAGCAGCGGGGTTTCCATGGTGATACCCCGCCGCTAAGCTCTCATTCGGGAAGTACCGTTCTATAGAACGGTACTAAGTTCGTGGATCGCGTTTTCGTTTTTTTTTTTTTGCCAAGTCCGGGGATGCCTACTTTGGAACGAAGAGGACAGAACCTCGCATAGGAGATGGTGAGTATGTTTTTTTTCACAGGTCCCCTAGGGATACTTTACCGGACAAGTGGACCGATGCTACAGGGTTACATAGGTGAGTATGTGTACATGTGTGTGTATGTATGTTTAATAAACTTATACTGTCACGGTGTGTGTGTCCTGTGTTTTTTTTAAACATTTTTTTACAGGTGAACTACAGGTACTAGTGGGCCCTTAATGCCCTGCATGCTGGTACTTGTGGTTCTCCAAGTACCAGCATGCGGGGCAGGCTAGCTGGGACTTGCAGTTCTACTTGTAAAGACAATGTTTGATATTCTTTATTTACACCACACCACACAATCAACCCGCCACCCACCGCCACCAGGGGTGGCGGGGATAGCCCCGGGCTATCAGCATGGGCCTGGGGAGCCCTGGAGAGGGTGACCCCTTTATTGGGGGGGTCCCCAGCTCTCCAGGGATCCCCGGCCTGGGCTGACTAGCGGTCAGGGCTGATGCTGCGGCTGGGGGGCCCGTGAAAGGGCTCCCCTGGCTGTGGCATCAGCCCCCCGCTAGAAAAAGTCCAGTGCTGGTTCTGGAACATACAGGGGAACCCTACTCATTTTTTTCCCCTGTATTTCCAGAACCAGGACCGGATCAGAGCCCAGAGCTGGTTGCGCAGAATACGGGGGACCCCTACGTCGTTTGTCCCCCGTATTTTGGCAACCAGCTCTGGTTCTGACTAGCCCGGTGCTGGTTGTGTTTAAGTACAGGGGACCCCTATGTCGTTTGTCCTCTGTATTTAAGCACACCCAGCACTGGGTCACTAATGCCCGGGGCTGGTTGCTCTTTTTTTGGGGGGGGGCACGCCATTTTTTTCTCTTTTTACACAGGTTTTTTTTTTTTTTTTTTACCACAGCAGCACAGACGGGTCTCACGGACCCGTTAGTGCTCTGTGTCAATGACACAGATGCAAGTAGCACGGATCTCCTGGTCCGTGCGTGCATCTGTGTCATTGAAATACACAGCAGCACAGACGGGTCTCACTGACCCATCTGTGCTCTGTGGCACTGTCAATCACACAGATGCATGTAGCACGGATCTCACGAGTCCGTGCTACATGCAAATGAGCACCATAATGCTGATTGGCTGAGAGCCGTGACAGACGGCTCTGTCAGCCAATCAGCACTTTGCCCATTAAAGGCAAAGGCATTTTTTTTAAAATGGCCGCTCGAGGCAAAACCTCGAGATCCGACAGCAGATCTCGAGGTTTTGCCTCGGGAGAGGGATCCGGGGCAGACAGGGAGATCCGAGCTTGGGCTCGGATCGCCCCGGATCCCCGAAGTTCGGGTGGGTTCGGTTCTCAGGGAACCGAACCCGCTCATCCCTAGTTTAGGCCCTTTGTAAATTTCAGCTCCAGGCCCATGTGGACCGTAATCTGGCACTGGGCGGGGGGAAGTTTTATGACGAGAACTGAATTGCAATGTTCTATACTACCGACTGAATTAATTTAAGACCATGTTTTATAATAAATGTAGTCAGAATACATTTATTACTTTAAAGAATATGAAAAAAATGACTTATTCATAAATACACATTTTGCAGAAAAACATGATGTGATATGCAAAATCGGGAGTCATTTTCGTGTTCAGAAGCCAAAAATCTTTAAGTATCACATAAATTCGTTAATAAAGCTTTTTCATCGCAGACCTGTGTTATTGATATTTTTTACTTATGTTAATTCTATATATTATAGTGCTATACACAGCGCCATAAGAACATTCGTAGTGTGAGTTTTTTCCCTGGTCATGATTGAGCTTATGACCCAGCATGCTTACCAATGTGTTATGAAAACTTTATGTCATATTTCTTCACATTTCCACTGACAAATATTGTTCATCAGCTTCTTGTTATATATAAAGGGATAAAGGAAGGCAGTATACAAAACCAATTACATCCTTAAAGTATCTAAATATATCCTAGAAATTTATTAGCATATAATACACAAAATATACTTCATCCAGATCACCAAATATGCTTGTGTAGGAGAGGCATCACAGTTAAAGCAGTTGTTAATTCTGGCAGGATAGGAAAATGACACCCTACTACAATAGAGGAACGGGTCACCCACAATGGGCTCAAAAAATGGGCAAACTATACTGAAGCACTAATCAGTAGATTACAGATGGTAAAATATAACCTATGCAATGTGAATAAACATATAAAAGGAGACATGGTCAGTACAGCAGGGAATGGAATAATTTAGGCTAAAGAAAAGCATAAGAGCTTCCATGTTGTTCATTCCATAACACCACTTTTCTGCATCACTTCTATATTCTACTAAGCTGCTACTCTTCCTTCATTGTAACCTGCTACTTCCCAATGCAGCTCCCACTGTGCACAGCACAGCTTCCACCTGCTCACACTCCCTTACATCTCCGTGCTGCTCCCACCATGCACTGCTCCTCTTCCTTCATCCTGCTCTCATTATCTTCTCCATGCTGCTCCCACCATGCACTGCTCCTCTTCCTCCATCCTGCTCACACTCCCTTACATCTCTGTGCTGCTCCCACCATGAACTGCTCCTCTTCCTCCATCCTGCTCCCACTGCCTTCTCCATGCTGCTCCCACCATTCACTGCTCCTCTTCCTCCATCCTGCTCCCACTGCCTTCTCCATGCTGCTCACACCATGCACTGCTCCTCTCCCTCCATCCTGCTCTCACTGCCTTACTTCTCCATGCTGCTCCCATCATGCACTGCTCCTCTTCCTCCATCCTGCTCCCATTATCTTCTCCATGCTGTTTCCACCATGCACTGCTCCTCTTCCTCCATCCTGCTCCCACTGCCTTCTCCATGCTGCTCCCATCATGCACTGCTCCTCTCCCTCCATCCTGCTCCCACTATCTTACTTCTCCATGTTGCTCCCACCATACACTGCTCCTCTTCCTCCATCCTGCTCCCACTATCTTACTTCTCTGTGCTGCTCCCACCATGCACTGCTCCTCTTCCTCCATTCCCCATCCTCCTCTCCCTTCTCCATGCTGCTCCCACCATGCACTGCTCCTCTATCTCCATCCTGCTCCCACTATCTTACTTCTCCATGCACTGCTCCTCTTCCTCTATTCTCCATCCTGCTCACACTCACTTACATCTCCATGCTGCTCCCACCATGCACTGCTCCTCTTCCTCCATCCTGCTCCCACTATCTTACTTCTCCATGCTGCTCCCACCATGCACTGCTCCTCTTCCTCCATCCTGCTCCCATTATCTTACTTCTCCATGCTGCTCCCACCATGCACTGCTCCTCTTCCTCTATTCTCCATCCTGTTCGCACTCCCTTACATCTCCGTGCTGCTCACACCATGCACTGCTCCTCTTCCTCCATCCTGCTCTCACTATCATCTCCATGCTGCTCCCACCATGCACTGCTCCTCTTCCTCCATCCTGCTCCCACTATCTTCTCCATGCTGCTCCCACCATGCACTGCTCCTCTTCCTCCATCCTGCTCCCACTATCTTACTTCTCCATGCTGTTCCATTCATGCACTGCTCCTCTTCCTCTATTCTCCATCCTGCTCACACTCCCTTACATCTCCGTGCTGCTCCCACCATGCACTGCTCCTCTTCCTCCATCCTGCTCTCATTATCTTACTTCTCCATGCTGCTCCCACCATGCACTGCTCCTCTATCTCCATCCTGCTCCCACTATCTTACTTCTCCATGCACTGCTCCTCTTCCTCTATTCTCCATCCTGCTCACACTCACTTACATCTCCATGCTGCTCCCACCATGCACTGCTCCTCTTCCTCCATCCTGCTCCCACTATCTTACTTCTCCATGCTGCTCCCACCATACACTGCTCCTCTTCCTCCATCCTGCTCCCACTATCTTGCTTCTCCATGCTGTTCCAACCATGCACTGCTCCTCTTCCTCTATTCTCCATCCTGCTGACACTCCCTTACATCTCTGTGCTGCTCCCACCATGCACTGCTCCTCTTCCTCCATCCTGCTCTCACTATCTTACTTCTCCATGCTGCTCCCATCATGCACTGCTCCTCTTCCTCCATCCTGCTCCCACTATCTTACTTCTCTGTGCTGCTCCCACCATGCACTGCTCCTCTTCCTCCATTCCCCATCCTCCTCTCCCTTCTCCATGCTGCTCCCACCATGCACTGCTCCTCTATCTCCATCCTGCTCCCACTATCTTACTTCTCCATGCACTGCTCCTCTTCCTCTATTCTCCATCCTGCTCACACTCACTTACATCTCCATGCTGCTCCCACCATGCACTGCTCCTCTTCCTCCATCCTGCTCCCACTATCTTACTTCTCCATGCTGCTCCCACCATGCACTGCTCCTCTTCCTCCATCCTGCTCCCATTATCTTACTTCTCCATGCTGCTCCCACCATGCACTGCTCCTCTTCCTCTATTCTCCATCCTGTTCGCACTCCCTTACATCTCCGTGCTGCTCACACCATGCACTGCTCCTCTTCCTCCATCCTGCTCTCACTATCATCTCCATGCTGCTCCCACCATGCACTGCTCCTCTTCCTCCATTCCCCATCCTCCTCTCCCTTCTCCATGCTGCTCCCACCATGCACTGCTCCTCTTCCTCCATCCTGCTCCCACTATCTTCTCCATGCTGCTCCCACCATACACTGCTCCTCTTCCTCCATCCTGCTCCCACTATCTTGCTTCTCCATGCTGTTCCAACCATGCACAGCTCCTCTTCCTCTATTCTCCATCCTGCTGACACTCCCTTACATCTCTGTGCTGCTCCCACCATGCACTGCTCCTCTTCCTCCATCCTGCTCTCACTATCTTACTTCTCCATGCTGCTCCCATCATGCACTGCTCCTCTTCCTCCATCCTGCTCCCACTGCCTTACTTCTCCATGCTGCTCCCATCATGCACTGCTTCTCTTCCTCCATCCTGCTCCCACTATCTTACTTCTCCATGCTGTTTCAACCATGCACTGCTCCTCTTCCTCTATTCTCCATCCTGTTCGCACTCCCTTACATCTCCGTGCTGCTCCCACCATGCACTGCTCCTCTTCCTCCATCCTGCTCCCATTATCTTACTTCTCCATGCTGCTCCCACCATGCACTGCTCCTCTTCCTCTATTCTCCATCCTGTTCGCACTCCCTTACATCTCCGTGCTGCTCACATCATGCACTGCTCCTCTTCCTCCATCCTGCTCTCACTATCTTCTCCATGCTGCTCCCACTATGCACTGCTCCTCTTCCTCCATCCTGCTCCCACTATCTTACTTCTCCATGCTGCTCCCACCATGCACTGCTCCTCTTCCTCCATCCTGCTCCCACTATCTTACTTCTCCATGCTGTTCCATTCATGCACTGCTCCTCTTCCTCTATTCTCCATCCTGCTCACACTCCCTTACATCTCCGTGCTGCTCCCACCATGCACTGCTCCTCTTCCTCCATCCTGCTCTCATTATCTTACTTCTCCATGCTGCTCCCACCATGCACTGTTCCTCTTCCTCTATTCTCCATCCTGCTCCCATTATCTTACTTCTCCATGCTGTTCCAACCATGCACTGCTCCTCTTCCTCTATTCTCCATCCTGCTCACACTCCCTTACATCTCCATGCTGCTCCCACCATACACTGCTACTCTTCCTCCATCCTGCTCTCATATCTTACTTCTCCATGCTGCTCCCACCATGCACTGCTCCTCTTCCTCCATCCTGCTCCAATTATCTTACTTCTCCATGCTGTTCCCACCATGCACTGCTCCTCTTCCCCATCCTGCTCCCACTATCTTACTTCTCCATGCTGTTCCCACCATGCACTGCTCCTCTTCCTCTATTCTCCATCCTGCTCCCACTGCCTTACTTCTCCATGCTGCTCCCACCATGCACTGCTCCTCTTCCGCCATCCAGCTCCCACTATCTTTCTTCTCCATGCTGTTCCCACCGTGCACTGCTCCTCTTCCTCTATTCTCCATCCTGCTCCCGCTGCCTTACTTCTCCATGCAGCTCCTACTATGCACTGCTCCTCTTCCTCCATTACCTATCCTCCCTCTCCCTTCTCCATGCTGCTCCCACCATGCACTGCTCCTCTTCCTCCATCCTGCTCCCACTATCTTCTCCATGCTGTTCCCACCATGCACTGCTCCTCTGCCTAAATTCTCCATGCTGCTCCTCTTCCTTGTTTCTTTGTTACCATCTTCACCTTCTCTTCTCCTTTTTCTGTTCTGCGGGTGTTTGCTTTTGGTCTGATGTACTCCTCCTGGCACTAATATACTGGTAGCTCCAGCACAAACCAAGTACCGGTTAATTAATTGTATAAGGGGGGGACCCAGACAGCATTTAATCCTATAATGGCAACCAGCTCCAAGGCTCTCAGCACATGAATGGATAATGTTAGTTGGGGAGAGAGGGTTAAATAATGCCACACTCTTGTAGAGATCACCAACTCTGAAGTGCCTATAATGTAATTAGCAAGTGGGGCCCTATGGCTCTCAAATATGCCACTCCAAGTACCCCATATCTAATATATAAATGGTGCATACTGTAGGCTATTACCTCTTCCACTCTCTACTGGAGGGGACCATACCATTTTTTTGTGAACATACCCTTGCTGTCCTCAGCTTATAGTCACCCACTACTTGCTGCCCCATTCTACCTTTGCAGTTGTAAGGAGTCACAATTGTAAGATGTGACCCAGTCTGTATACAGGAGTAGGCATACTGTACACATTTATTATGCGTATAAGCACAGTACAGAAATGTGTCTTTTACCTAAATAAAACGAACGTACATCTAACTCTACATGTGACCCTAATTGCATAACATTGTTTGCGATATCTTGTAGGGTTCAAAAGGAAATGATAAGAGATGTGGATGCTGAGAAACACAGAAACAGTAACTAGAATGAGTAATGTGTTTTACTTAATGTGACTGGAGAAAAGTACAGTACAGTTATCAGGTCCAACTCCTAATAGTTCACATTTCTATTATTAAAAGTACAGGTTAATCATTATAAAGCGTACCAATTCAAATAAATTCCAGTTAAATATTCATTTTATTTTACTGTAGGGATACATTTTCAAATAGGGATGCAACATTAAAACTTAGCTATTTCACTTATTGGTAAAAATATTAAAGCTTTTCAGGTCTTTTGTTTGCCATTTTAATAACCATTGTTTTGTTTATTTGTTAATTTAACTTGTATTATTTTGCACTCTTAAAATTAGAAGGTCCAAGTGTATATCTGACATTCTTAATTTAAACCGCAGTATCAGTATAACCATTTGCAATATTATATAACCATATAATTCTGCTTTGGAGTTATATGCAAATGTTCAAATATTGCTGCTTACATGTTTTACACAATTATTTTACATTTTCACAACCAGACTTCCTGTTTTTACTGTGAAAACTTTAAATATAAACAGAGCCCTGGACTTTCTATAACTCACCCTCTGGTCATACAGCAAAGTACCGAGATTACTTACAGATATGGATCAAATGACTCACTGTTTTAAAATTAATAACATCAGAGACACATAATCTTTCACTAGTAATTTTACAATTATCTCCAATTTTATTTCTTACTCTCTTGTGATTTCACAATTTAAGGGTATTCTTTCACAATGCAGTAACGCTAGTAGGGCAGATGTTATCTGAATACTGAGTGACTAAAGGGGCGATGTATAAAGCCTTGGAGAGTGATAACGTTGAGAAGTTGCCCATAGCAACCAGTTAGCTTCTAACTGTCATTTCATAGGCTGTGCAAGATAAATGACTGTTAGAAGCTTATTGGATACTTCGGGAAACGTCTCTACTTTATCTTTCTCCAAAGCTTGATACATCTTCAGTGTTCTCCCCAGGCTGTTTTCTGCGGGCGTATCGCCCGGCAGAAACAGCTTGCCGCCCGGCACTTTTCCCCGCCAACCCCCACTGTCCCCCGCTGTGGAATGTTGGTCTCTGAAGTGCCCGGAGGCTAAAGAAGCCTCCGATCGCTTCAGAGGCAAGCGTTCCCAGTGATTCACTGCGCGGGTTACGTCATGACATCACCCGCGATGTGAGGAGCCTGCCCCACGCGCCTGCTGGATCTAGTTAGATCCAGTCAGTGTGAAGCAGCGGGAGCGGCCAGCAAGTAAAGGTAAGTGCTGGGCTGGGGCTGGGGCTTGGGCCAGGACCAGTCTGGGGGGCACTATTTAAGCCTGGGGGCACTACATAAGGGACCAGTCTGGGGCACTACATAGGGGCACTACTTCAGCCAGGGGGCAATGCACAAGGGCAAAGTTAAACTACAGGGGTTAATGCACAAGGGCAAAGTTAAACTACAGGGGGTAATGCATAAAGGGGAAAACTACAGGGGGCACTGTATAATGGGCACTTTTGACTGAGAGCCAGTGGGGGAGCAGCCTGAGACCTGTCGGGCTGGATTGGTAAGGGAGTTACCCCTTTTCCCAGTGCGCGCATAATTGCGAAGGCCCCCACCTGGCTACTTTTGGATGCCACCCGGCTGGAAAAAATTTCTGGGGAGAACACTGCATCTTCCCCTAAGTCTGCATAGTTTGGAAAGCCCCAGTTAGAGTGCTCAGTTCAAGCAAATGGATTATACGAGGTCCAACTACTGCTGTCAGCTAACAATATTGCATTCTATTATAGGAGGTCCAACTACTGTGGTCAGCTAACAATATTGCATTCTATTATAGGAGGTCCAACTACTGCGGTCAGCTAACAATATTGCATTCTATTATAGGAGGTCCAACTACTGCGGTCAGCTAACAATATTGCATTCTATTATAGGAGGTCCAACTACTGCGGTCAGCTAACAATATTGCATTCTACTATAGGAGGTCCAACTACTGCGGTCAGCTAACAATATTGCATTCTATTATAGGAGGTCCAACTACTGCGGTCAGCTAACAATATTGCATTCTATTATTTGAGGTCCAACTACTGCGGTCAGCTAACAATATTGCATTCTATTATAGGAGGTCCAACTACTGCGGTCAGCTAACAATATTGCATTCTATTATAGGAGGTCCAACTACTGCGTTCAGCTAACAATATTGCATTCTATTATAGGAGGTCCAACTACTGCGTTCAGCTAACAATATTGCATTCTATTATAAGAAGTCCAAGTACTGCGGTCAGCTAACAATATTGCATTCTATTATAGGAGGTCCAACTACTGCGGTCAGCTAACAATACCGCATTCTGGGGTAGATGTATTAACTGGCGAAGCGGCATCAGCGCACTTTATGTGTATCCAGCGACGGGACAACGCGATGGAGCAATACATTTCACCATCCATACACACTGTATGATGCAGTGAAGGGCGGCGCAATGTGTCATTGCTGCATTTAGCAGAATTGCGTCATTCATTGCATCGTCCGATCTGCTGTGCAGCAGAACGATCGGGGGTACAATATGCGATCCGCACGATATATTGGCATTCGGTATGGGATCCCGGCTGCCGCATGACCGGCAGTTCGATACCCGGCTGCCCGACGGCGCTGGAAATTCTGATCGTCCCTAAGGTAAGTATAAACTAACCTAACCAACCCCCCTAACCCTCCTTAGGGGTGCCTAACCCTAACCTCCCCCCCAAGAGCCTAACCCTAACCTCCCCCCTCTAAGTGCCTAACACTAACCCCCCTTCCCTGCCGCCTAAACCTAAGTCCCCCGGGGGGGCTGCTTAACCCTAACCCTCCCTCCCCCTAGCCTAACCCTCCCGGGGGGGGGGTGCCTAACCCTAATTCCCCCCCCGGGTGCCTTAAACCTAACCCTCCCCCCCGCTGCTGTCCGCTCGCGGTGCCCGGCATCCCTTCGATCGGGATGAAAATGACAGGCGTCTAGATTCTAAGAGGATTCGGGAAGTCATTGGCCAGACAGATTTTCAAGCGGTCACAATGAACATCTGATGCATGCTAGCTTATATAATAGTGTTTTCTGGTTGTTTTAAGCTCACATACGCAGGGTCTGATGTTGAGTTTAGGGTGGTTGGACAGAAGAGGGAATTGAAGGTATTTGGAAATCTGAAGGTGGAATAGAGGCAGCAATGTTTGGAAGATTGGAAGGAGAGGAAAGATTTGACACTACTTGTTTTATGTAACCCTGCCCTTTGGTAGCCATCACTCCAGTCCAATTGTCTCGCTCTAACATCACACTTTTATTTCATACCCAAACATTATATATATTTATTTTTTTTAAATGTATTTACAATCAGATAAAACAAGATAACAGAATAATGTGCTTGCAATATAGAAAGAAAAATCCCCTTTTGAATGTACAAAGGTGAATTGTGAATTTTTCTATTAATATATTGGTGCTTATCAACAGATAATAAAGCTATTGACAATAAGAGTATTTAAAAAAATATTGGACAACAACTTCTATAAAAAAACATAAAATACAATAACAAACATTTGTAATATTTATCAAGTGTAACATAGAGTAAGATAGAATAATATATAAAATAATTGAATAACAATTTCATTAAATCACCAGTTATAAAATTAAATAAATTAAAATCTAGATTATTTTAATCAAATGTGTCATTACAAAAATAGGGAAGCTGGTCAGCCACCCATGAACCACAAACAAGAAAGCAGCAAAAAAATCAAGAGAAATTGAAAACAAAAGTTAAAATGCCCCTAAATAAATAGAATAGAATACAAAATAAGCAGATGTGCCCATTTTATTCCAGTGTCTATATGACCACATAACAGACATGCCCATGTTATTGTTGGAAGTGAAATGCTCTACTGTGCAGTCTCCAACAATATACCTCTTCAAGAGATACTTCAAATCCCTTACCAAGATGGCCACTGATACTATAACTGTGAATGCCATGCATCATCTTGTTCACTGTGTATGAGCCATACAGTGGAAAATGGCTGCCCTCCCCTTAGCTCCTGTGACCTGAGGCTGAGACAAGTGATTAACAGAGAGAGCCCTTCCAATAGGAAGTCACTCCTTTGTCTTTTCAATAGCCCTGGCTATTAAACCCGGCTTTTAGGGGCTGCAGTTTATGCAGTTCCTGGAAGCCAATGTTTGTGTGTATATGGTAGACCCACCACTCCTTGTGTGCATGGTCCCGGAGCCTGCCAGATCCATTGTACAGGCACTGGGATTGAGGACAAAGCTTGTGTGCATGCACCAGTCTGTGGAGGGAGAAGCTCCTGGCTTTACTAAGCCTCCCTCACCTCTAGGTCCCTCACATTAGGACTATCCCGCCTAAATGAGGACAGGAAGGAGTTATGCTAAAGTCCATTAGTGAATTTCCTGGAAATTTCTGAGGATCGTATGTTCCTGCAAAAAAGCTTTTACATATACTGCATCACCGTTTATTTGTACCACTGAGACATGTTTTGTATTGTATATAATTGCCCCCTTAAACGCAGCGGCCGAAACGGCTGAAGATGCGGCAGTTTAGAAAAACACTGCACAGTAAATTTATCCCAGTGTGTTTTATCCTATATATGGTTGTTATGTACTGATTCTGCTAAATATTTGATTGAGAACCATATTCAGAATGAGTAGTAGCATTACACTGTTGTCTACTCCTGCAGATTATACTGCAGGCAAGAGACGTATTTAGGTAAATTAGGTGCAGAAAACTGGACGTGTGACCTTGTGTCACATTGTTTACAGGCTACATATATCACTATGGGAACAGATGGTCTGTGCTTAAGTGAATTTGTCTTCATATTCTGAATTGATCTCTCCAGGCTGCAGAGTTTTAAAGTGTTAATATGTATCCATTTTTAAACGGATTTGTGCTATGTTTGAATATCTGGTTTTGATAGTATAGGAGAAAGAAAATCAGACAACAAAAAATAATCACTACAAGGTAGGTAGAGTCAGATATAACTAATACAGTATAACGTGTTACCCCGGAGAGCTGTGAATGCTACTAAACCTGACTGGCATCTACAGTAATTTCAGAAGAGTGCCTTATGTGTGAAGAACACACTTCTTGTCACCTGGGGCTAAGGCAATCAAACGTATCAGCAATAGTGACTTTACAATAAATAAATAAATAAATATATATATATATATATATATATATATAAATATATATATAAAAATATGCAAAAAATGGGGTGCACTCACCAGTCTTCCAATAAAATCCTTTATTTAAATGTTACATAGCAGCAGGTATCATAGTATGTCGACGTTTCGGTCCCAAGTGTGGACCTTTGTCAAGATGTATTACAAAGTATTGACAACCCATTTATACCTTCACAGTACACAGAAACACCACCCACTCTAATTACTAAACCCACCCCTAATTAACAAGTATAACATAGAAACAGACTATAAGCATAAAAACAATACCTGATCTGATGGGTACACACCTTATATATCACATATTAATCTAGCATAAGTATATCCAAGGCATATATACACTTTAGAGTCAATGACAATAACCTGATGCCGCTGTAGAGCGTGGTTAAGCTGTCCAGCTGCGTGCGTTCCACCTAGGAAACACTTCCGGTCGGTGGAGCGCATATCCGGCTGAGGTGTAGTCATAGAAACACAGCATACAAAATAATGCAGGAAGTCACCTGACCACTGCGGCATGTTACATCCACACAACATTAAAGTATAGGGGATGACAATGTGCGTTCCACCAAAGGAAAACTTCCTATCGGTGAGACACAATGCCCATCCCATTATCACCAAGGCAACGATATAAACAATCAAGATAGTGATCCATAGTGCTTTCAGGTATCAAACAACTGTGCAAACATCCTATATTGAAAAATATTATACAAACAACACATCAAAGTAAAACTTAATATCACAGGCTAAATATAGCACTATAGGCAAAAGTTGATAAATAACATGCCCTATTCATTATAAGCCACATAGAAAAAGGACCGCAAAAAATAATGAAAAAAATACAAAATGTTAATGAAAAATATTTAAAATAAAGAAAAACGTATATCCATTGAAAAATATATTAGCAACAATCCAAGGTGGTGCACCCCAAAGAGAACCAAATTTATTATAAAAAAATACCATAATGTATTGCCTCATTGAGGCCCCGAGGCCAAATGGTGTCCAGTTTGTTAATCCAAACGGCTTCTCTCTTTAAGAGCATTTTCGCTCGATCGCCTCCTCTTCGGGGTGGTGGCACCCAATCGATGATCATACATTTGAGCGATGCTAACAAATGATGGGCTTCAAGAAAGTGCCTGGCTACTGGTTTATCGGAATCCATATTCACTAATGCACTGCGAATAGAAGACCTGTGATTCGCCATGCGTTCTCGAAAAGGGCGAATAGTCTTCCCAACATACACCTTTGAGCATGGACAAGTCAAGATATATATCACATGGTCTGTAGTACATGTAACCCGATGTTGAGTCTTGATTCTTCGCCCTGTGTGGGGATGATGGAATCCTTCCCCTACAGACATGCTCCTGCATGTGGTACAGTTGGCGCATCTGAAGCAACCGGTTTTTTGATATGATAACCATGTTGAGCTGTCCCTCATAGGATTCAAATCTGGACGCATCAATATGTCCTTCAGATTGCGACCACGTCTGTAACTAATTAGCGGTCTATTTGGTAATTTATTACCCAAATTCGGGTCTGAAGAAACCAAGTGCCAGTGCTTGTTAATGGCTTTACGAATGTCCGTACCCACTGTGTCATAGGTAGTCGTGATGACAAAAGGATTCTGGGGCCTTTTCTTCTTAGCAGTTTTTTTATCACCAGTCAAAAAGATGTTTTGTGCCCTAGCTAGGCATTTATCAATGGTTGGTTTGTTGTAGCCTCTTTCCAGAAATCTTAGTTTCATATCTTCAACCTGAGATAGTGAATTCAATGAATCCGAATTATTACGGAACACTCTCAAAAATTGAGACACTGGTAAGCTCCGTTTTAGAGATTCTGGATGGTGACTCTTGAAAAATAATAATGTGTTGCGATCTGTAGATTTTCTATATAGCTTATAACCATACCCAGAGCTGGTGGCATAAATGGTAATATCTAGAAAATCTATCTGTACCTTACTGTACTGCATTGTGAACCTAATAGGTGAATCAATTTGATTAAGAACCTGTATCATCTCAAGTAGAGCTTCTTCAGCTCCACACCAGATCAAAAATACATCGTCAATATATCGACGGTAAAAAGCGATACTATCTCCAAACGGTGGCAGGATGTGAGTATTCTCATATCTGTCCATATATAAATTGGCATATGCCGGGGCGATGTTACTACCCATTGCCGTACCGGCCGTTTGGAGATAGTATCGCTCACCGTATCGAAAATAATTACACGTTAGTGATAGTTCCAAAAGACTCATCAGAAATTCAACTGGTGGCATACCATCATGACTTTTAGTTAAAGCATCCCTGGCTGTAGAGATGCCTCCTATGTGTGGTATTACAGTATATAAGGATGAAACATCCATGGTTACCAAAATACCATTATTTAGTGGAGGTAGGACCTTTATTTGATCGATCAGATCCTGAGTATCCTTTAAGTAACTATCTATACAAACCACCGCCTTCTGTAAAAATATATCGACATATTGTGCAACTGGTGAAAATAGTGAGTTACGGGCTGAGATTATGGGACGCCCAGGCGGCTTATCCAAAGTCTTATGGATTTTGGGAAGTAGGTGTAGAATAGGACAAATAGGAAAATCGGTTTTCAAAAAACCTACAGTGTCACTATCTATCCAACAGTTGGATAGAGCCAAAGATAACAGTGAATCCAATCTACTCTTAAAGCCCAACATAGGATCCCCCTGTAGTATTCGATAGGTGTTGTTATCACTTAGTTGTCTTAATGCTTCAGCATCATAATCTCTAGTATCAAGTACCACTACTGCTACTGCTTTGTTTTTCAAAGCTTTGAGAGAAGTTCTCTCTGCTGATGTCAAATTGTATCTAACTCTAGTTTGCTGTTCGATAGATTCACGCACAGTATGATCCAACAATCTATTAAAAGTTTTAATGCTGGGGTTTTGAGATGGTGGATCAAATGTACTTTTTTCTTTAATTTAGTAATCATATTTTGTTCTCCCGTGTCATCTTTGAACTTCTCTTTTAATCTAAGTTTGCGATTCAATTTGTATCAATCAATAGACCATCTAAAGTCATTGAATCTGGTGGTGGGGACAAAAGAAAGTCCTTTAGATAAGAGACTCATCTCTGAACTACTTAGGATATGGTGGGATAAATTAATTACCGCCCCCTCTGTGTTTTTACTTGGGTCACTTTTTTCTTTCCTTTTGAATTTGCCCCGCCTTGGGTGGGGCCTTCTGCGTTTAAAGGAAACGTGCCTACTTGAGACCTTGTATTGGCCCTTGGTAGAGGTGGTCTTGAATTGACCTGAGGATCTGAAGAATCGTGGTCAGAGGAAGTGTAACTCTCCAATTGAGATGGTTGAATACGAAATCTTTGATTTCTAAACCTCTGAGAGTAATTATCGTTCCCAGTCAACCATCGATAAACACGATGATCTTGATAATCTCGTGAAACCTTTTCTAATTTGGCTCGTTTAAATGATATTAGATCCTTGCGATATTTGTCTACCTGTTGTTTTAATTTATCTAGCCACTGTTCTGTACTATCATTCTGTAAAACATTAAGTACCACAGGACGAAGAGCAGCAATATCTGTCCTGACTTTCTTTAAATCCACCCCCACCTCTTCAATGACCAATAATAACAAATCAAACGAACATTTGTTTAACACAGAGCACCACCTGCTGCAGAATGCTGGATTATTCCTACCAATAGTAGGTATGTTTTTCAATCTAAATCCACGTGGGATTTGTTTGTTACGAAAATAATCTGACAAAAATTGTCCATGTAACAAAAGATCTATTTCTTTTTTCTCTAAATATAAGATCTTATGGTATATATCCAAAGCACTCTCAGCAGGTAATGTCTCAAAATCATTAGTAGCAAACAAAACACGTTCAGCATCATCATCTGTAAGGGTTAATTGCTCATGTTCTGCATTAAAAAGAAGTTCAGCTGACACCAAGTTCTCCATTAAAGGAATACCTCAATGCCACCAGCTCTCAAGCATGTACGATCGAGCGAAAATGCGATCGAGCGAAAATGCTCTTAAAGAGAGAAGCCGTTTGGATTAACAAACTGGACACCATTTGGCCTCGGGGCCTCAATGAGGCAATACATTATGGTATTTTTTTATAATAAATTTGGTTCTCTTTGGGGTGCACCACCTTGGATTGTTGCTAATATATTTTTCAATGGATATACGTTTTTCTTTATTTTAAATATTTTTCATTAACATTTTGTATTTTTTTCATTTTTTTCATTATTTTTTGCGGTCCTTTTTCTATGTGGCTTATAATGAATAGGGCATGTTATTTATCAACTTTTGCCTATAGTGCTATATTTAGCCTGTGATATTAAGTTTTACTTTGATGTGTTGTTTGTATAATATTTTTCAATATAGGATGTTTGCACAGTTGTTTGATACCTGAAAGCACTATGGATCACTATCTTGATTGTTTATATCGTTGCCTTGGTGATAATGGGATGGGCATTGTGTCTCACCGATAGGAAGTTTTCCTTTGGTGGAACGCACATTGTCATCCCCTATACTTTAATGTTGTGTGGATGTAACATGCTGTGTTTCTATGACTACACCTCAGCCGGATATGCGCTCCACCGACCGGAAGTGTTTCCTAGGTGGAACGCACACGGCTGGACAGCTTAACCACCCTCTACAGCGGCATCAGGTTATTGTCATTGACTCTAAAGTGTATATATGCCTTGGATATACTTATGCTAGATTAATATGTGATATATAAGGTGTGTACCCATCAGATCAGGTATTGTTTTTATGCTTATGGTCTGTTTCTATGTTATACTTGTTAATTAGGGGTTGGTTTAGTAATTAGAGTGGGTGGTGTTTCTGTGTACTGTGAAGGTATAAATGGGTTGTCAGTACTTTGTAATACATCTTGACAAAGGTCCACACTTGGGACCGAAACGTCGACATACTATGATACCTGCTGCTATGTAACATTTAAATAAAGGATTTTATTGGAAGACTGGTGAGTGCACCCCATTTTTTGCATATTTTTGTTCTTTATGGGTGGTTTTTGGACTTCCTTTTGGGTAAGCTACCCCAGCTATTTAACTATGAGGACGTGAGTGTGGACCAACCCGAACTGTATTATACATGCGGAAAGTTTCTATTTTTCTGGCATGTTTGTCCTGCACCCGTGATTTTTTCAACTAATTGTGCTGATGATTTTTTGCTTTCTACATATGGAATTATCTAGTAGATGCAACTCATTTTTCTGACTGTGTAACATCCTATTAGTTCATTTATTTATTTTTTATTTTTTCATTTTTTGGCTCATTATTGTGTTTATTTCTTATTTTTCTATTTTTTTGTTCGTACATGCTTGAGAGCTGGTGGCATTGAGGTATTCCTTTAATGGAGAACTTGGTGTCAGCTGAACTTCTTTTTAATGCAGAACATGAGCAATTAACCCTTACAGATGATGATGCTGAACGTGTTTTGTTTGCTACTAATGATTTTGAGACATTACCTGCTGAGAGTGCTTTGGATATATACCATAAGATCTTATATTTAGAGAAAAAAGAAATAGATCTTTTGTTACATGGACAATTTTTGTCAGATTATTTTCGTAACAAACAAATCCCACGTGGATTTAGATTGAAAAACATACCTACTATTGGTAGGAATAATCCAGCATTCTGCAGCAGGTGGTGCTCTGTGTTAAACAAATGTTCGTTTGATTTGTTATTATTGGTCATTGAAGAGGTGGGGGTGGATTTAAAGAAAGTCAGGACAGATATTGCTGCTCTTCGTCCTGTGGTACTTAATGTTTTACAGAATGATAGTACAGAACAGTGGCTAGATAAATTAAAACAACAGGTAGACAAATATCGCAAGGATCTAATATCATTTAAACGAGCAAAATTAGAAAAGGTTTCACGAGATTATCAAGATCATCGTGTTTATCGATGGTTGACTGGGAACGATAATTACTCTCAGAGGTTTAGAAATCAAAGATTTCGTATTCAACCATCTCAATTGGAGAGTTACACTTCCTCTGACCACGATTCTTCAGATCCTCAGGTCAATTCAAGACCACCTCTACCAAGGGCCAAGTAGGCACGTTTCCTTTAAACGCAGAAGGCCCCACCCAAGGCGGGGCAAATTCAAAAGGAAAGAAAAAAGTGACCCAAGTAAAAACACAGAGGGGGCGGTAATTAATTTATCCCACCATATCCTAAGTAGTTCAGAGATGAGTCTCTTATCTAAAGGACTTTCTTTTGTCCCCACCACCAGATTCAATGACTTTAGATGGTCTATTGATAGATACAAATTGAATCGCAAACTTAGATTAAAAGAGAAGTTCAAAGATGACACGGGAGAACAAAATATGATTACTAAATTAAAGAAAAAAAGTACATTTGATCCACCATCTCAAAACCCCAGCATTAAAACTTTTAATAGATTGTTGGATCATACTGTGCGTGAATCTATCGAACAGCAAACTAGAGTTAGATACAATTTGACATCAGCAGAGAGAGCTTCTCTCAAAGCTTTGAAAAACAATACCTCTATCACTATTAGATCGGCTGATAAGGGTGGAGCAGTAGTGGTACTTGATACTAGAGATTATGATGCTGAAGCATTAAGACAACTAAGTGATAACAACACCTATCGAATACTACAGGGGGATCCTATGTTGGGCTTTAAGAGTAGATTGGATTCACTGTTATCTTTGGCTCTATCCAACTGTTGGATAGATAGTGACACTGTAGGTTTTTTGAAAACCGATTTTCCTATTTGTCCTATTCTACACCTACTTCCCAAAATCCATAAGACTTTGGATAAGCCGCCTGGGCATCCCATAATCTCAGCCCGTAACTCACTATTTTCACCAGTTGCACAATATGTCGATATATTTTTACAGAAGGCGGTGGTTTGTATAGATAGTTACTTAAAGGATACTCAGGATCTGATCGATCAAATAAAGGTCCTACCTCCACTAAATAATGGTATTTTGGTAACCATGGATGTTTCATCCTTATATACTGTAATACCACACATAGGAGGCATCTCTACAGCCAGGGATGCTTTAACTAAAAGTCATGATGGTATGCCACCAGTTGAATTTCTGATGAGTCTTTTGGAACTATCACTAACGTGTAATTATTTTCGATACGGTGAGCGATACTATCTCCAAACGGCCGGTACAGCAATGGGTAGTAACATCGCCCCGGCATATGCCAATTTATATATGGACAGATATGAGAATACTCACATCCTGCCACCGTTTGGAGATAGTATCGCTTTTTACCGTCGATATATTGACGATGTATTTTTGATCTGGTGTGGAGCTGAAGAAGCTCTACTTGAGATGATACAGGTTCTTAATCAAATTGATTCACCTATTAGGTTCACAATGCAGTACAGTAAGGTACAGATAGATTTTCTAGATATTACCATTTATGCCACCAGCTCTGGGTATGGTTATAAGCTATATAGAAAATCTACAGATCGCAACACATTATTATTTTTCAAGAGCCACCATCCAGAATCTCTAAAACGGAGCTTACCAGTGTCTCAATTTTTGAGAGTGTTCCGTAATAATTCGGATTCATTGAATTCACTATCTCAGGCTGAAGATATGAAACTAAGATTTCTGGAAAGAGGCTACAACAAACCAACCATTGATAAATGCCTAGCTAGGGCACAAAACATCTTTTTGACTGGTGATAAAAAAACTGCTAAGAAGAAAAGGCCCCAGAATCCTTTTGTCATCACGACTACCTATGACACAGCGGGTACGGACATTCGTAAAGCCATTAACAAGCACTGGCACTTGGTTTCTTCAGACCCGAATTTGGGTAATAAATTACCAAATAGACCGCTAATTAGTTACAGACGTGGTCGCAATCTGAAGGACATATTGATGCGTCCAGATTTGAATCCTATGAGGGACAGCTCAACATGGTTATCATATCAAAAAACCGGTTGCTTCAGATGCGCCAACTGTACCACATGCAGGAGCATGTCTGTAGGGGAAGGATTCCATCATCCCCACACAGGGCGAAGAATCAAGACTCAACATCGGGTTACATGTACTACAGACCATGTGATATATATCTTGACTTGTCCATGCTCAAAGGTGTATGTTGGGAAGACTATTCGCCCTTTTCGAGAACGCATGGCGAATCACAGGTCTTCTATTCGCAGTGCATTAGTGAATATGGATTCCGATAAACCAGTAGCCAGGCACTTTCTTGAAGCCCATCATTTGTTAGCATCGCTCAAATGTATGATCATCGATTGGGTGCCACCACCCCGAAGAGGAGGCGATCGAGCGAAAATGCTCTTAAAGAGAGAAGCCGTTTGGATTAACAAACTGGACACCATTTGGCCTCGGGGCCTCAATGAGGCAATACATTATGGTATTTTTTTATAATAAATTTGGTTCTCTTTGGGGTGCACCACCTTGGATTGTTGCTAATATATTTTTCAATGGATATACGTTTTTCTTTATTTTAAATATTTTTCATTAACATTTTGTATTTTTTTCATTATTTTTTGCGGTCCTTTTTCTATGTGGCTTATAATGAAAAGGGCATTTTATTTATCAACTTTTGCCTATAGTGCTATATTTAGCCTGTGATATTAAGTTTTACTTTGATGTGTTGTTTGTATAATATTTTTCAATATAGGATGTTTGCACAGTTGTTTGATACCTGAAAGCACTATGGATCACTATCTTGATTGTTTATATCGTTGCCTTGGTGATAATGGGATGGGCATTGTGTCTCACCGATAGGAAGTTTTCCTTTGGTGGAACGCACATTGTCATCCCCTATACTTTAATGTTGTGTGGATGTAACATGCCGTGGTGGTCAGGTGACTTCCTGCATTATTTTGTATGCTGTGTTTCTATGACTACACCTCAGCCGGATATGCGCTCCACCGACCGGAAGTGTTTCCTAGGTGGAACGCACGCGGCTGGACAGTTTAACCACGCTCTACAGCGGCATCAGGTTATTGTCATTGACTCTAAAGTGTATATATGCCTTGGATATACTTATGCTAGATTAATATGTGATATATAAGGTGTGTATCCATCAGATCAGGTATTGTTTTTATGCTTATAGTCTGTTTCTATGTTATACTTGTTAATTAGGGGTGGGTTTAGTAATTAGAGTGGGTGGTGTTTCTGTGTACTGTGAAGGTATAAATGGGTTGTCAGTACTTTGTAATACATCTTGACAAAGGTCCACACTTGGGACCGAAACGTCGACATACTATGATACCTGCTGCTATGTAACATTTAAATAAAGGATTTTTTTGGAAGACTGGTGAGTGCACCCCATTTTTTGCATATTTTTGTTCTTTATGGGTGGTTTTTGGACTTCCTTTTGGGTAAGCTACCCCAGCAATTTAACTATGAGGACGTGAATGTGGACCAACCCGAACTATATATATATATATATATATATATATATATATATATATATATGCTACACAAATGTACTGCACCACTCTACACACGATCTGAGACTGAGGGGACATGGTATAATAAGAAATTAAGTATTGCAGGGATTTAATGTTATTCACATGCAAGGACAGGGGCATTGATAGGTAGTGATAGGTGCAATTTGTAGCCCATAGGCTACAATAGTCTTCGCATTCCATGGCTTGGCAAATTCCTCATTTTAGCAACCCTCCATAGAAACCTATG
The DNA here is from genome assembly GCA_031769625.1 of Taudactylus pleione. Lineage (NCBI taxonomy): Eukaryota > Metazoa > Chordata > Amphibia > Anura > Myobatrachidae > Taudactylus > Taudactylus pleione. The sequence goes on along the minus strand of JAUIMM010000200.1, from coordinate 8,785,592 downwards.
GGGGCTGCTTTTGCCATCGAAAAACAGGAGACAGTTCCGATATTTGCTACGGTCTCCGGTCTCCCATACATACATCCAGGTGGTACATAATTTTGGTTCAAGTATTCAGTTTATCTCCTGTGTTCAAGTATTCAGTTCATCTCCTGTGTTCAAGTATTCAGTTCATCCCCTGTGTTCTAGTATTCAGTTTATTTACCAATCTCCTGTGTTCAAGTATTAGTTCATATGCTAATATTCATTCTAATATAGTTCCGGTCTTCCTGCCACTCCCAGGTACCTGTCCAGAGGGCCGTGACCTGCTCACTTGGTGCAGCAAAATCTAAATCCCGATTGGAGGGGTCACTGGTGAAGACCATTAATTATATTAGACTCCGCGCCTCTGGGCAGGTCTAGCCAAACCTGGGTTTGGCAGCAATAGGGAGACCTAGTCTGTCACCTACCTAGTTGTTCCCTAGCCACCCTAACCCCCTGGCTCTTGTCCTCACCTGAGGAACTTCCTTGTGGATTGTGATCGTTTGAACAACCTAAACATGCAAGACACCAGGTCCCAGGGTGAAGCGGTTTTTCAAACCTGCTGTTCTTGCTGCTTTGACTCCAGACACACCACAAGTTCCGCCAGTGAATTCTCCTGTGTCCACTTCTCCAGAGTTTTGCTTTCAAGTTCCAACTACTCCTACGAAGAAAAAAAAATTCTGTGTATACTAGTGAATCTCTCAAGTGTCCTCTGGTCTCCCAATTATCTGATATTTGTGACCTTGAACATTTCAAGAGTTTCTACTGGATTTTAGAACAACTACAAAGTCTCCGTCCAAAAATGTTTCAAGTTTTTCCCAAGCTTTCTAGTGATACTCTTGACTTGACAATTATCTCTTCCAAGCAAATTAAAGTAAGGTATCAAAGTTTCCTGCGCCCTAAACTTACTGAGGTTGAACGTCAGCGGCGCCGGGAACTACATCTGTGTCTATATTGTGGTTATGACGATCACTTTCTTAAAGACTCTACTCTGCGCCCACTGAGAGGTGGTAGCAAGTTTGTGTCTACCAATGTCTGCGCTTTTGGTTCTTCCCATCAGCTATCAGTGGTTTCCGTTTCTTCAGTTACGGATAAGGAGGTGATGTCCACTAAGCAAAAGCAAGTTCAAGGTTTCGAGTGGAGCCCTGTTACAAGATGCTTCTACCCTCGTCTAGGAAATCTTGGGAGGATATTTCAACCTCCTAAAGTCAGGGACACTTCAAATTCCGTTTCTTTCGGTCACAGCCCGGATTCCGGTTCTATCGGTTACAGTCCAGATTTAATTTCTAACGGTCACAGCCCAGATATTGCCTCTGCCATTCGCAATCTGGATAAAGTTACTTCTAGTTTCGCACCCCAGGAGAGGGTCTCAAATCTCACATCCCAAGTGGGGGTTTCAAGGCCCATACCCCAGGAGGGGGTTCCATGTATCACACCCCAGGAGGAGGTCTCGAGTTTCTCTGCCCAGGAGAAGGTCTCAAGTCACCCATCCCAAGTGGAGGTTTCAAGTCCTTGCCTCTGCCATATTGCCTCTGCCATTCGCAAACTGGATAAAGTTACTTCTAGTTTCGCACCCCAGGAGAGGGTCTCAAATCTCACATCCCAAGTGGGGGTTTCAAGGCCCATACCCCAGGAGGGGGTTCCAAGTATCACACCCCAGGATGAGGTCTCGAGTTTCTCTGCCCAGGAGAAGGTCTCAAGTCACCCATCCCAAGTGGAGGTTTCAAGTCCTGTACCCCAAGAGGGAGTTTCAAGTTTCATACCCCAGGAGAGGGTTACAAGTTCCACCGCAACTTACAAGTGTCACCGCCGGGAACAGAGGGGAGACGCTACTTTGCAGCAGCATGCGGCAGCAGGGTGAACAGACAGCCAGAGCAGGAGGAGGGAGCCTGAGAAGGGACTAGGGACCGCCAGAGGGAGGAGGACCTGCTCAAGCTGACAGCAGGTAAGTATAACCCCTTGTATGCCACCTCACAGTGGCGTATGTTAACACCATCAAATTCCAAAAATACATCATTTTCAGAATTTGATGAATAGCATAATTTCCATATCCCCATACTAATATATGGGGAGTGTGGAAATTAAGTCAGGCGGACTTAACTAGGAGATATCAGTGATATCTCCTGTGTTAAGTGTGTTAATGAATACTAAAATAACGGTAATTAAGGAAAATTTCCTTAAAACCGTTATTTTAGCGTTGATGAATAGGCCCCATAGTCTTGGAGAATATTAGCAGTAAGATCAATTTCCTCATCATGGGCCGTGATGGTGGAGAGTCCAAACAACAGAAAGCAAAGGGCTTTGAGACTAAGATTATAGATGAAGCTGGCTTATTTGAATTAATAATTACCTCAACCAGTGGGAAGTCTTCTTTTGAGCATTTCCTCCCAGTGGACAATAACTTGTCTAGTACTAATTCTGTCTTGTCACTGGATCCTACCCATTCTGGTGCTCTTCAAAGGTCATCTTCTGTAGTTACAACTAGGGTGTCTCCGAATCCAATTCTCCTAAATCTCAGTTTGTGTCTTGTGTTGTTTTGAGTAAAGAACATCAATCAAGTTTAGTAGAATCACCCAATCTTAGGTCTAAGGCATCTCTAAGTAATTTAATCTCCATTCCTAAAAAGAATTCTAGAACACAGGACTCATCAGATGCTTTAGTGTCCATAATCTTCGATGGAGAAGTGTCCCAGTACCAGTACTTAAGCATTATGACACCCTAATGAGACCCAATCCATCTTGTGGTATTACTTCCACCAACCTCGTCAAGTTTCTTATTTTGCACTTTAGAGGTAAAGTCTTGGAGTCCAGAGATCCAATTTTACAAGATGTAATGGCCTTCAGTACTACTTTGATTAAAGCATTTGCTCCTATGTGGCCGTCTTCAGATACCTTTTCTGACAAAAATTCTAGGTTGACTTAACCACCTTCTGACACTTAACTCAGATACACCACCTTACTCCATTCTCAAGATTGTATGGTACAGGATGAATCTGTTCGAAAGAAGAAGCCTCGAAGAGCTATCAGAAATCAGCAAACTGATACCATCAAACTTGGTAAATCTACAAGTTCCTCATACCGAGGCTGAAATATATATATTTTTTTTGGTGTCTCAAAGTTTCGAGTTCTGGAAGATATCTGACAGGCTCAATCAAGATTTAAGAAGTTTTTTTAAACTTTTTCTGGTGTCTCAAGTTTTAAGCTTTTTCAAAGTATTTCTAGGGCACTTCTCAGTGTCCGGAGTCCACCCTGAAAGGGGAGTCCTGTCTGGATACGGCCTGGGATTGGCCGCTACTCACCTCTGCGCCAGTGTCCTTGGGCTTAGGTGTTCAGTCACTGGGAGTGGAGGTGAGTGGTGACTGAGTATTCTCCCCGGGGTCTACTAGGGCTTTCGTGCGTGCATTCTGGTTCCCGGGGTGCCGGGCATGGGCGCAGCCATGTTGGTCCATATCACCAGACCAGTCTCTCCCAATGGTAGTCCCGTGGTCTCTCAGCTGATCCTCTGATCCAATGACCAGCTACTGTACCTAAGGGTATTTAAGTCTGACTACAGGAACAGGAAACTGCTGTTCAACTTCGCTGTTCCAGTGTCTGTGTTATTCACCAGTGTTTCTCTGTGTTATTTCTTCAGTGTGTTGCTTCAGTCTACTCACTGTTCTCCAGTGTTACTTGTATTAGCATCCATGCTAATTCTCAAGTATGCTACTTTATCTCTCTCTCAGTACTCCAGTGTTTCATATTTCTATTCCTGTGTTGTCTTTTAGTGTGCTGCTTAGCTCTCTTGCAGTCTCCTTGTGTTACTGTGGTGTCAGCTTTCATGCAAATTATTACTTAGCTCTCAGCTGGACCTCTAGCAATTCCAGTACATTCTCCTGTGTTGAAGTATTCAGTTCATCTCCTGTGTTGAAGTATTCAGTTCATCTCCTGTGTTCAAGTATTGTTCATCCCATGTTCAAGTATTCAGTTCATCCCCTGTGTTCTAGTATACAGTTCATTTACCGATCGCCTGTGTTCAAGTATTAGTTCATATGCTAATATTCATTCTAATATAGTTCCGGTCTTCCTGCCAGTCCCATGTACCTGTCCAGAGGGCCGCGACCTGCTCACTTGGTGCAGCAAAACCCAAAAGCCTATTGGAGGGGTCACTGGTGAAAACCACCAAGTGGGTTAGACTCCGCTCCTTTGGGCAGGTCTAGCCAAATCTGGGTTTGGCCGCAATAGGGAGACCTAGTTTGTCACTTACCTAGTTGTTCCCTAGCCACCCTAACCCCCTGGCTCTTGTCCTCACCTGAGGAACTTCCATGTGGATCATGACGGGCAGGCCCGGGTTCAGTGTGAATGGGGCTGACTCAGGAATAACCCGGATCGAAGGTGCAGTGTAAACCGGGTCTGACCTGTGTTGGAAACAAGTCCAAAAACCCAGGTTAGAAGAGGGTGGAAAATATTTTGGTGGAAAATAGGTAATAGTGAGCGGTCAAATTAATAAATTGCAGTAGTAACTGCATAAATAGACCCCTGAATAAATTTTGCAAAGCAGCAGAACCAACTTGCCTTTATTGTGGGTGAGTTCCCAGCCAATGGAATGAAGCTGTATTGAGTTCAGTTTTGCCATTGTGATGCCCAGAACTCTGTGGCCTTTCCTTCCGACACAATTCTTCTATTTAGCAGCCGAATAGTGACTCAGAAACAGTCACAATTGGACCTTCCAAATGAAAAGTCTCACAAAACACTTAGGGGTATATTTACTAAACTGCGGGTTTTTAGAAGTGGAGATGTTGCCCATAGCAACCAATCAGATTCTAGCTATTATCTTCTAGAAGGTGCTAGATAAATGATATGTAGAAACTGATTGGTTGCTATGGGCAACATCTCCACTTCTTAAAACCTGCACCTTAGTAAATATACCCCTTACTGTCAATTACAATAGCATACAATTACAAGGAACATCACATTAGGTAAAAAAGACCCTACCTGTAACACTTTAACAATGTTTTATCATTACCAAGTTCATACATATATAAATTCAATCACATGTACTGGCTATATAATGGGGGGAATACATATGATTGACCGGTGGTCAGAAGACCAACAGCAGCATCCCGATGTTCAGGATCCCGACTGGGGCCGGTAAAGTAGCCTAACCCTCCCCCTAACCTCCCCCCAGTGGTGCCTAACCCTAACCTCCTCCCTGGTGGTGCCTAAACCTAACCCTCCCTTCCCGCATCCTAAAACATAAACCACTCCGAGTGGTGCCTAACCCTAACCTCCCCCTGGTGGTGCCTAACCCCCCCTTCCCGCAGCCTAACCCTCCCCGGTAAGTCCCTAACTCACCCCGGGAGGTTCCTAAACCTAAGCCCCCATCCCCAATCTAACCCTAACCCGCATACTTACCATCGGGATGCCGGTGGTCAGGATGCCGATGTCAGTATTTAGAGCCCTTCGGGATAGCGTGCGTCATTGGCATTCTGACATGCGTCAGGATTCTGGCGTTGGTATTTTTACATCCGGCATCCTGACTGCATCCCATCATGGGGCCCCATAAAGAAATATAACTCAGTTTAAATGAATTGGCCACGGTGGTGTACTTTATAAAACTGAGATCTCTTCGGGGTTAAATATCTGATTTATCAATCCAGAGTCATAAAATTGAGCATCAAAGTGTAAGACCTGGCTAACTTTCTCTATTTGAGTAGCTAATGTTTCTTTCTCCTGAAAGGAAAGGGTTACAGCTCTCTGCCACATGCAAAACTATCAGAGTCTTTTACGTCCCCATAGATGCTGAGGCTATGTGCACTGGTAGAGTCTGAGTAGAGCTGTTGCTAATGTTTTAGCAGCCTGACTGAGCCTATACTGGTGTGCCCACTCCTCTTTATTAGCTTTATGCTGGTAATAAGATGACTGTCTACCTAATAATTTGGATTTAAACTGTTCACTCCTGTTTGCTGGTATACCAGTCCTTAAACCTTGCAATAAGACGTCTGTAGCACAGTCTGCTTGGTTACGCAGTAATAGCTGGGTCTCTCACTATTTAGTGATGCAGGAAAGTGTAGTCAGTTACCTGGGGCATACTAACCTCAATCTGGGTATTTACTTTGCCCCACGAGCTGGCAGGACCTGCCCAATCATCTGATGTTCCTCCCTCTGGCAGCCGATTATGTAAGAAACTGTGCCCCTGCAATGTATTGCTCACCAGCAGCTGTACTGAAGAAGGAAGCGCCTCTCTGCCAGCCTCCACTGGGAGTGGAGAAGCTGCATCACTGCCCGATAGCTTGGCCAGAAGATGTCACTGGGACCAACCTCCTCCGGGACACGCTGCTGCCGAACACCACTGCTGTCTGAGAGCCGCTCTGCTAATCTCTAGTCACTCTAGAAGCCTCGGTCTCCGTCGCTGATCTCCGGTCACTGGGAACACCTCTCTGTCTCAGGATAGTGTGCTGCGTCTTACCACTTTCCTCACTCTCCTCAGTCAGCACTACAGTTAGGGAGTCTCTGCTGCACATGCCAGCTCCTGCCCACCGGACCCATGCACAGAATGCCAACCATCCAGAAAGTTCTGGCACTGCAAACGCATGCTATAAAGAGTCTTATGGTGCTGGCCACTGAAGTGGGGCGGCAAAAAATTGTCCATTTTCCATTTCCAAAAAACAACTAGCATAGGTGTAGAGTCCAATATTTTACATTAAATGTAAACAGTCCCCTTTAATACAATAAAGTAATGCTCACATAGCTGCTTATTACATAGTGTGGGCAGCCCAAGACTACCCAACAGCCTAGTGGGGTGCCACACCATCGCCCAGCCTCTTTGTTTTTAGAATACCAGATACCAGAGTAGAGAAATTATTTAATTCTAAAGAGGCATGAGCATAGTAACACCAATGGGCAGCGCCCCCTCCTCCATATAGCGTTTTCCCCTCCTTACCTTTTGTGGCCATGCCATCTTTTCCAGTGATATTTTGAAAAATGGCGCATGCACAGAAAATAGCAATGCTTCTGGCACAGTTCCACTTCTGACTCTGGGGGTGGGGCATGGGGAGGAGTCTCAGCATCCCGCAACACTTGTGGGTGTAAGAGCCGCAGCTTGGGGGCGCTGCAGGGCTGCTGACTGACAGTCTAGTACAGGCTTGGTCAACCTGTGGCTCTCCAGCTGTTGTGAAACTGTAAGTCCCAGCATGTTTTACTATCTAATAAGTGGGAGTGTATGCTGGAATTTGTAGCTCTGGGCTGCACTGCACTGCAGCACTGTGTAAGGGAAAAAAGAAAACCATCTGAATCGCCGCCATCGATGGTAAAACATTCGTCCATCTGTGGATGACCATCAATGGTTTCTAACAATCGATGGTTGATAGCCATGCCTAGTGTGAAGTATGCTGTAGGTGCAGGGTGTGCAATGGTGGGACCCAGGGGTCCACCCTGCACCCATTATAGATCCATCTATAAAGAGAGGCAGGTATCCAGATGATGGGCTGGGTGATGCATACAGATACCCTGTTGGATAGTTGACCTACACAATTCTTTGTATAGAGTAGGTCCTCACTGAGACCCGGCAAGAAAATACGTCTAACCTACATGGGGATTACCTTTGTGATAGCAAAGTGTTGTATAAAAACAGTCTGTGCAGTGGTGCCCACAATATGCCCAGTGCTGCCAACACATCGGGGCCCTCTGCACAAGTTGCACACTTAGGGGTGTAGTTATGTCTGCCCTGCACTACCACACCCACCTGAGAGGCCCCTGTACCCACCCCCATTTCTTTGCACAGTGCCCTGGCAAAGTCACAGTGGCACCCAGCAGTGTGTACCCAATGGCTCCCAACAAAACAATGCAAATTTAGTTCCCAGTCCAGGATGTTTTAAAAAAAAATTGCAGAGCATTGATTTGGAGCTATTGTTGTGAATGGAAATGCTTTAAATACTGTATATTAGTAAACTTTACTTGAATCAGTGCCACTGAATCTTTGCTTTCAAAGAATCAGTGACTGCAGTTTATTATAATCAATAAATGTAATATGTACATACATTGTTAGTCTCAATGTTTCACTTTTCTTGCTGAGTATTTTGAATATTAATTTGAAACAATTCTTGCAGATATGGCAATTTGGAATAGAAATTATTTTAGTAAGTGAAAATGGAACCTGAACAAGGTCAGAGAGGATATATTGCTGTTGAAGTTCATTCAAGCATGTCTGAATTTTGTAAACATTCAAATCTCTATCTGACACATCAGGTGATTGGAAAACATTTTCTTTATTTTCCTATTATTTATTTAAGGGAATTTTAACTTTTTTTTTTGTCCAGTAATCCAATGATGTCCGTGAATCAACTTGATTCAGTTTTTCAGCTGTAATAAGACAAGCCTGAATTAATTTACTGTTAATTCTTTATTATTGTTTTGAAGATAAATATTTATTGATTATTCAAGAATTAGTCACTTTGTTAATGCACCAGGGGAAAAAAAGAGAAAGAAAACACCGACAGGAGAGAAGGGTAGGTAATGAGATGTGAGGAAAGGGGTAAACCGGCAGGGGCAAACACAGGACTTATAGAAGGAGGGGTTCCAAATTTAACAAGCATAACAGAGGTACTTGTACCACTGCTATACCTATTCTCTTATCACCACCTCAGGGAAGTATTAGGTAACATTAATATCATTAAAAAAATAGTTTCTTCTATAAATAAACCTTTTTTTGAATGATGCTTTTAAAAATGTTTTTTAAATAAATTGAATCTGTGATTTAACTTTATGATATCAGGAGTGCATGGTTTCGGCGCAAGGGGTTCTAGGCAACTGGAAACCCTCCAAACTGTACGCCCTGGCAAATATGGGATGAGAAGACATCGATGCTAAATGTGATTACACAAAAACACACAATTACTTGTAATTGTGTGTTAATGCTTAAAGCATAATGATCCACTATTAAGCATATTATCATGCTGTTGATAGGCCTATCCTCCTCTTCATCATCATCTTAGTTTTTTAATGTAGGGCAGGAATCAGCACAGTGCAGATATTCAGTGGTTTCTGGGGTAATAAGTGTTGAAAGAGGAGTGCACTGCTGTGCAGACTTCATTTTCCTGTCCCTCCAGGGAGGCTTAATTCCCTGTACCAAAATGCCAACCGTAGTTAATACTGCACATGCACAGCGCCATCCTGCCACTGTGAGGAGTGACACGGTAGGAGATTGACTATTACCTGTCTCAAAGGCTGTCGCAGTGTCCTGTACCGCTACCCGCAAGTGTCATACACTCACCGGCTGTATGAAACCACTCTCCACTCAAGATCCGCTCCATCACCAGTCTGTATGTAACAGTGAGTACAGCTGTACCTGCTATCTATCATTAAAACAACACTACTGGTTAAGTAACTGAGGTGTTACTAGTTTGAGTCATCAGTTGGTATGTGCCTAACTACAGATCTGCCCAGCTATTTTGTTTTTCATGGCGTGGCGTGAGTCACGCCACGGACTTGTGGCGTGGCGTGCAGGCATCTGAGTCGCGCCATGGACTTGTGGAATACCGTGGTATTCTTCAACGAAGGATATGGTACGGCATGTAATACAGTGCTTAACCGCTAGGTGGCGAATGCTCCACTTTTGTAATTGCATGTAATATAGTGCTTAACCGCTGGGTGGCGAGTGCTCCACTGTACTGAATGTCTATCATATTCACAGCATTTGCATGAACGCACAACCCATACTGTATTTTTAATGTCGCATAATATACTGTACAAATCACTGCACATACTGTATTGTACATACGGTACGGTGCAGTAACTGAATAGTAGAGAAGTTGCCAGAGTTGTTGTCACGGTATAACCGATACTGTAGAATAGTTAGATGCACGCACAGCTTTCACTGATATGGGATGCATTACAGTATGACATTTTTTTTTTTTTTTTTTAATTAAAAACAGCAGCGGGAGGAGTGCACAAGGATGAGGCCACTCTCTGTGGTTCACTGTACTGTAGCTGTCGTGTGGGCTAGTGGTTAGGTGATCACTTTGGTAGAATTATGGTCCGGGGTTCGATCCCTGGAAAAGAATATACTGTACCGTACTGTATATTTTTTTTTGTCACTGTCTGCTCTGGACACTGTAGTGCCCAGAGAGGGCTCTGTACTGTACTGTATTTCACTGAATAGTGATTTCATACTGTGGCTATGGTGCGCCCAGAAACCGCAAAACGCAAACATGCGACAACGCATATGTGGGTACAAAATAGCGTTGCATCCCAAACTGATGACATTAGTGATGCTGCTCCAACCTTGCACACTAAGTACGGTAGTAGTGGGATCTGTAGGAGAGAGAGCTCTCTGTATTACACGGTTGGCGCTACGGTGGCTGCGATGGATTAGAAATGGAGGGGGTTACAATGGGATCTGTGGCGCCAAGCCATACGCCATGTAGCGCTATGCTATCACTGAGCATGCGCAGTTGGCTGTATTACTGCAGTCGGTACAGTATTGTATTCTGTTGCATTTCCATCTCTGGCGGGTGCATGCCCAGTAGGAGGGTTGCGATGGGATTTCTGGCGCATGCCCAGTGGGCCCAGAGTCATACACAGTGCATCAGGTCCCTTCCCCCAAAGCAAGCCAAGAGCCTCACATTACCATAATAAAGGAAGCTTTGTTAATCCATTTACTGTAAGCAGTCAGCTCTGCCCTAGTGTCCTGAAAAATGCTACGAATTGTCACCATTGCCAAAGACACCATCCCCCGTCTGCTAGGACAACTAGTGTGCCGCTATGAATGTGCCTGTACTGAATATTCAAAAGTGATGGTGCCCTACAATTTAGCACCACAGAATAGTGATTTCATAACTGCAGGAACTGTTAGTGAAACTACTGTCTAGAATGTGAGACAGGCCTCTGCATCACAAACTGTGCGCCCAGAAACCGCAAAACGCAAACATGTGACAACGCATATGCGGTCTCAGCCTTGCGCACTATGGCTACGTCCCTTGGACTGTGTCTGAGAGTGCTTTCCGTCTGTGAGAGAGCGCTCTGTGTTTAAAGCTGACTGTGCGTTTGATGCGCAAAATAGCGTTGCATCCCAAACTGATGACATTGGTGATGCTGCTCCAACCTTGCACACTAAGTACGGTAGTAGTGGGATCTGTAGGAGAGAGAGCTCTCTGTATTACACGGTTGGCGCTACGGTGGCTGCGATGGATTAGAAATGGAGGGGGTTACAATGGGATCTGTGGCGCCAAGCCATACGCCATGTAGCGCTATGCTATCACTGAGCATGCGCAGTTGGCTGTATTACTGCAGTCGGTACAGTATTGTATTCTGTTGCATTTCCATCTCTGGCGGGCGCATGCCCAGTAGGAGGGTTGCGATGGGATTTCTGGCGCATGCCCAGTGGGCCCAGAGTCATACACAGTGCATCAGGTCCCTTCCCCCAAAGCAAGCCAAGAGCCTCACATTACCATAATAAAGGAAGCTTTGTTAATCCATTTACTGTAAGCAGTCAGCTCTGCCCTAGTGTCCTGAAAAATGCTACGAATTGTCACCATTGGGAAAGACACCATCCCCCATCTGCTAGGACAACTAGTGTGCCCCTATGAATGTGCCTGTACTGAATATTCAAAAGTGATGGTGCCCTACAATTTAGCACCACAGAATAGTGATTTCATAACTGCAGGAACTGTTAGTGAAACTCCTGTCTAGAATGTGAGACAGGCCTCTGCATCACAAACTGTGCGCCCAGAAGCCGCAAAATGCAAACATGCGACAACGCATATGCGGTCTCAGCCTTGCGCACTATGGCTACGTCCCTTGGACTGTGTCTGAGAGTGCTTTCCGTCTGTGAGAGAGCGCTCTGTGTTCAAAGCTGACTGTGCGTTTGATGCGCAAAATAGCGTTGCATCCCAAACTGATGACATTGGTGATGCTGCTCCAACCTTGCACACTAAGTATGGTAGTAGTGGGATCTGTAGGAGAGAGAGCTCTCTGTATTACACGGTTGGTGCTACGGTGGCTGCGATGGATTAGAAATGGAGGGGGTTACAATGGGATCTGTGGCGCCAAGCCATACGCCATGTAGCGCTATGCTATCACTGAGCATGCGCAGTTGGCTGTATTACTGCAGTCGGTACAGTATTGTATTCTGTTGCATTTCCATCTCTGGCGGGCGCATGCCCAGTAGGAGGGTTGCGATGGGATTTCTGGCGCATGCCCAGTGGGCCCAGAGTCATACACAGTGCATCAGGTCCCTTCCCCCAAAACAAGCCAAGAGCCTCACATTACCATAATAAAGGAAGCTTTGTTAATCCATTTACTGTAAGCAGTCAGCTCTGCCCTAGTGTCCTGAAAAATGCTACGAATTGTCACCATTGGGAAAGACACCATCCCCCGTCTGCTAGGACAACTAGTGTGCCGCTATGAATGTGCCTGTACTGAATATTCAAAAGTGACGGTGCCCTACAATTTAGCACCACAGAATAGTGATTTCATAACTGCAGGAACTGCACACTAAGTACGGTAGTAGTGGGATCTGTAGGAGAGAGAGCTCTCTGTATTACACGGTTGGTGCTACGGTGGCTGTCAGCCATCTGTGATGGATTAGAAATGGAGGGGGGTACAATGGGATCTGTGGCGCCAAGCCATACGCCATGTAGCGCTATGCTATCACTGAGCATGCGCAGTTGGCTGTATTACTCTAGTCCCATAGTAGGAGGACGCCGTGCGTCGTGCGAAGAACGACGTGCGTCACTGGCTAGTCAAAATGGCTTATATGAGGGCAAGACGCTACTCGTCCGGCGAGCTCTCTGTCTTGGTTAAGTGGCGGGACCAAGCGTTCGCCACTAACCAAGACAAAGAGCTCGCCTACAGAAGTGCAAGCCGTGAGATCCACAGGCTATACGGCCTGCGCCGCAACGTTCGCTCACTGCAGGTTTTCTTTGTCTCTGGTAGCATAAAAGAGCGTCTCAGACCGCACTAGCTATCCACACTGTGAATCTGCTACTTAACTGTACGGACTTGCTGCTCGGATTGTCTCATCGGCACGTATCAACAGTACGAACCCTTGAGATACTGTACTACTACCTGCAACGCTGCCTGACTTCTAAGTCGCTGTTGTTGCTGCTCATTACCGTGATCTTATGTACCTCGGCAACTCTGCCTGACTTCCGAGTCACCTTTGTTGCTGTACCGTGAGCTTCTACAGCTGTTTCCTACAGTATCAACCCGCTGGTACTGTAAGTATGGGAGCTTGCTAGGTTCACGGTCATTTTGCAGTTTGCTGTGTTAGACGCTGATTTGCGCAGCGACTTTTCAATGCATATACGGTACCGTTTTGTTTTGCTCGGCGAGCATTTTTGTTTCAGTCGCAATATTGCTGTGTTTATTGTCCTGTTTGTCTCCTTCATACAGTACTGTAGATGCATATTTGCGTATTTAGGGGCATACTGTGTGAAAGCTTGATGTGAGATTAAATTGGGAAATTTATATAACAAATTAGCTCAAAACTATCATTTATTAAACACAGTCTGCAAAATTAAATTTACTAGCTGGTTATACTGTACATGTTATGGCTGATGTACAGTAAGAATGTAATAACCCCCTGTGTTTAAGATACTGAACATTACATTACTGTATGTACTGTATACTGTACTCAGTCTGTATACTCAGCAACAGTACTGTAACGTATTTCTCTTGTTCTTTACACAGATTTTGTCGTCAAACATGGCAAAAATCAGCAAAGCCATCAGCAAGATAATTGCAAGCATGAAAAAAGAACACAAAACAACACGACAGATTCATGCCTGGCTGAAAGAGTGTGGTGTTCTTGTTAGTTTACAGACTGTGCGCTATCATGCATTTGAGAGAACGCGGACCAGATATAGATTTCCTTCTAAATGCACATGGTAGGTACTTTACATAAACCTTTTTTTATTACAGTATACTGTATGTTGCTAGATTGGTACTGTATTGTGTTCCAATTTCAACACTAACTGTCCAATAATTGCTATATGCTCTGTATGTGTTCTACCGTAGGAGCGTCAAAAAGATTGTGCACAAATTGACTTGTGAGGATGATGAGCGTACAGCTTTACAAATCAAACGTATTCTAAAAGCAGAATGTGACCTGGACATCTCCTGTTCCAGCATCAAACGGATGCGTAAGGAACTGGGATGGACTTTTGGCCCTACAAGGTACTGTACATACTGTAAAATATATATACTGTATATTAATAATGCACTGATTTTACATGACAGTAAACTAAAACTTGTTTTTATTTCACAGGATAAATCCCATGATAAGGGATGTTAATAAAGTAAAGAGAGTTGAACAAGCACGACGGTGGATAGAGAGTGGAGAGAATTTTAATGACGTCATTTTCACAGATGAAACTTCGGTTTCTCTCGAGAGGTTCTCAAGACTGTCCTTCCGACACCGTGCACATCTCTCACTTAAACCACGTCCGAAGCATCCGTTAAAAGTCCATGTATGGGGAGGTATATCTCGTTGGGGTGCAGGACCGATCTATATTTTTGAAGGTGCAGTACAGTAATGCTTGTTTTAAAAATGATTTACAGTCCTGTACAGTGTATGCTTGTTACTGACAATTTCTCATCTCTTTAGGCATCATGGATAAGACCTTCTTCCAAGAAAAAATAGTAGATTGCTGTATGGTGCCATTTGTGAGAAAATGCTTCCCATCAAGACATCGATTATTCCAGGATAATGATCCCAAACATTCGGCTTCAGCAAAATTCATGGAAGAGAGAGGGATAAATTGGGAACGCGCACCACCAGAGTGAGTATTGTCCTATAGTACTGTATTAACTGTTTATTGTACCAAAAAGTATGTACAGTACCAAGCAGTAATTATTCTAGTACACTTTATACTAAAGTACAGTACTGTGACTGAATATTTTTTTTATTTTTACTTACCTGTAGGTCACCGGACATGAATCCCATTGAAATGGTCTGGGCCCAGTTGAAGAGGTTCATCAGGTCTGATGTGAAACCAACAACTAAACAGGAACTTTTGGATGGGGTAATGAAGTTTTGGAGAACAGTATTGACACGTGCCCAGTGTAACAATTATATTGATCATCTCCATAGAGTCTTACCAGTTGTCATCGAAAGAAACGGTCAAGCAACTGCTATGTAGCTTATACTGTACTGTATATAATTTGTAATGTGGAGGAGGGGTTTAACTTCCTTGATGTTGCCATTTGTAATGCAGATGTTTCAAGTTTTCAGGTTCCTTTAGTTCACATACACTACAATAGTAGTGGCTGCTTCAACATCCACATCCATAGTTGCAGACATACTGTCATTTTGCCAGGCGTGAAATTATCGCTGTATTCAATTTGAAAGCTTTTCTGCCTACTGTAGGCGGGAAGTCAATGCAATGTACAGTAAGACAGTATGTAAAAAAGTTTCGCCTACTGTATGAATAGCAGGTGGAAAAATTTCGTGAATTGGGGTGCAATGTTGCGGGAAGCCTTCAACGTCCCCTAAAGGTACTGTAAACTGTGTAAGTTTTTTTTTTTTAAAAAGTCAGAACACACTAAAAATTCACTTTCATTTTGGGGGGTGGAAGAAAAAAAATTGGGGGGAAAAAGTGAAACTTGTAGGGGTAAATTTACTAAGATGGGAGTTCTATTTAAGAAGTTACTGTACTGTACAGTATGTTGCCCATAGCATCCAATCAGATTCTACTGTACTTAGCATTTATCTACAGTAGCACCTTCTAGAAGATACTGTACAGTAATACCTGGAATCAGATTGGTTCCTATGGGCAAAATCACTTAATAGCACTACCATCTTAGTACATTTACCCCCTAATATATAAAATGTACTGAGTTTAGTAAAAAAAAAAAAAGTGCTAAATGGGTATACAGTAGATCTGGGCATGCGCCTGAGATACGATGACGTACAGTATTGTAGGAAACACTCAAGCCAGGTGCAAACTTGGTATTGCAGGCGGCTGTAGTGTAATGGTAAATAATCAAACCAATACATTACGCTTCCTGTACAACCCTTTTGCGGGTTCGAAGCTTGAAAGGTTACACTTTTTATTTTTTATTAACAAGGTTAGACTTTTTGGTCAAAGTACTGTGGCATAGAAATACCAGAATTTCTGGATAATGTACTGTATTAGTGAAGATTTAAAACAAAATAAAATTACCGTATAAAGTATGTACTGTACTTTAAAGGTCTCGAACCAGTGGTACAAGAAAATGGTAGATGCAGTAGGGCTAGGCATTAGCCCCCTAGACTACTGCATCTACTGTACTGTAGTTCCTAGAGTCAGGGAATCACTACAATGTCTACCGTATTGTACTTACAGCTACAGTTATAAGTACCGTATAATACAGACAACTAGGCATGCGCAGTGCTATGAGACTCAATACGCCACAGTGTAGCGCGCAACAATGCGGTATACTGTATGGCGTACCGTATGGAGCAACAAACTACAGAACTGTAGCTGGGCACATATACAGTACAATAGATTGATTTTTGTAAGGGTTGGATAACAAGACTGAACTACAGTACTATAGTGAACATTAAAAAAATCCATTAAATTATAAAGGTCTCGAACATAAGGAGAGAAGTGTAAGCAAGACGTATCACCTAAGCCCTTGCTCACAAGTCTCTCCTACTGTAGTCCTCTACAGTACTTTATGTGACATCTACAGTACCATACGATGACGTACAGTATTCAGGCGTCTGTAGCGTAGAGGTAAGAAATCGTACTTCTACATTGCAGACGTCTGTACAACCCAGGTTCGAAACCAGGAAGCTTAATAATGAAGCTTTTCATTATTATTAGACAGTCAAGGTTACACTTTTTATTTTTAATATTATTATTACACAGTCAGTGTAATAATAACACACTTTCACTGTGTGTGAATCATGACCTGGTACTGTACAGTATGATATTCCATACTGTACACCATGGCGTACAGTACATAGCCATAGCGCTACAAGGGTATGGCTATGGCGCAGCACCACTGGCAATGCATTGCAACCCCGCCACTGGCTATGTTACCACAACGCAAACTGTGCTGACAGTTGACGCAATTTTGCAGTTTAAACGCCGAGTCAGTTTGTACTAGAGAGACCCCTCTCTTATACACAGTCAACTATCAGTTACTAAACATATTAAATTAATAATATTACCAAGTCTAAGACAGCATTTTCATTGACGCAAGTTTGCGCTCTGCATCTGCCCTACAAACTGCTGTTAGTCCACTACTGTAGCACCTTATGTACTGTAGTAATGAATTTACTATTGTGTATACTGTGCGGTACTGTAAGTCTCGGACAGTGCAGAATGGCACTAGTGTGAAAATTCAACAGTACTGTTGGCAATACAGACAACTGGGTATGCGCCATAAAATAGCACAACTTAATGTATGGCTTGGCTCCACTGGACATGGGGCACACATTCCATTGTGATTAAAATCCGACCACTGGGCACGCGCAGACATTGACGCAATTTTGCGGTTTAAACGCGCAGTCAGTTTGATATACAGAAACCAGTTTCTTTAACAGGGCCCATTGCCACTTGATGGTCATAATAAATAACTATAATGTCCGCGTTCATGTCAGCGCCGGCATTGACGCAAGTTTGCGTTCTAAGGTACAGTACTGTATGTACAATAATAAAAATCCTAGTTTCGCTGTTTGACTCCCGAAGCACTGGGCAGACATGCGCTCCACATGTACTGTATTGAATACTGAATATTTTAAGTGAAGATTTTAAAAATAAATTAAAAAAACATACTGTATTTTCAAGGTCTCGAACCCACGGAACAAGGAGAGAGGAGAAGCAGTGAGACTAGGCATTAGACCGCTAGGCCACACGCTTCACCCATTAATAGAGTTCTGTAGTTTGTAAAGTCTAATGTCTAAGCTTCTGTCAAACAATCATCGGCCGGTGATACAGAACATACCGTATGGTACATTGGAAAGTGACACCTGGTGGGCAAAATGTTGTATTACACATCATGAAATCACACGCATGCGCTATGTAGTTTAGGAAAAGTGACACCTGGTGGGCAAAAAGTTGTATTACACTTAATGAAATCTGACGCATGCGCTATGTAGTTTAGGAAAAGTGACATCTGGTGGGCAAAATGTTGTATTACACGTAATGACTTTTTTCACTAATAAACTTTCTTTGTGGCGCGACTCATGGCGTGGTGTGTGGCGCGCCATACGTGGCGTGAGAGATAGCGCTGTGATGCCACGTTATAGCTGGGCACATCAGTACTCTGCAAATAATGACACCTTAACACACACATTATTTCCAACAATAAGGAGTTAAAAATTAAACAAAAACATTTGCTAGTGTACTATTGGTTTCAGCAAGTCCTTGTATGCCTAAATTGGTTAGGTTGGCAAATGTAGAACAATAAGTGTCAGCACGTTATGGTATCCTACTGGGACCTGTAGTGCACCTATAAGATATATTAATGAACTCCTGCATGGGGTCTCCAAACTGTCCCCCATGCTCTGACCAATCAGAGCGAAGTTGCTCTGTATGCATTGCAAAGCAGTTCCGTAAGGAATAATTCCTCAGTATCAATAAGATTTTTTTTTTCTAAAATGGATTGAAAGCTGGAAGAAAACAGATGATCCCCCAGGATTTAGGTGAGCAATAAAGTGGATTATAAAGATGGGTGAGATTTAAAAAATATATATTTATATTCACAATGTGTGTTTATTTTACAGTATATTTTTCAGGCACACTACAGGTTCCAGCAAGTCCTGAATGCCGGGGCATGCTGGTTCTTCTAGTTCTACAAGCATCAGCTTGGGCAGCCATGGGTTTGCTGGACAGGGGCGTGTTTATAATGTGTGCAAGGTTTGTGGTGCACACGGGCCCCTGAGCCCAGGAGGCCCACACACCGCACACCCTGCACCCAATTAAATATACTCACTTCTCCGTCGGCCTGGCGCTGGCTGCAGCGCTGCAGAAATCACAGGGAGAATGTCCACTACGGCCATTTTCCTGGTGATTTGCGCATACGCAGTAGAGATGTCCTGGGAAAGCGGTGCGGGTGCCATTTTCCCGGAGACCTGCGCATGTGCAGTAGACTCTGGTGCAATGCCAGAGTCTACTGCACCGCAGAAGAGGAGGGAGCCTGATCGGATACAGCACGTGGGCCCCCTCCTCTCTTAAAGCACCTCTGATGCTGACACTAGTCATTATACAATATATACCCATGACATTTATGACCAGAAAAAAAAAGTGTATCCTCAAACCTGAGATTCAACTTTTTTGAATGGTGTCTCCTGACCGGATATTTTCACCAATGGTCATCCCTAGACCCTGGCCCAATTTATGCATATACAGTAGGTATACCTGGGCGTACAGATGAGGTTGCTAACATTAGATAGATCATGAATATAAACCTTTGGGCTAGGGAAGTTTGAAAGCAAAAGATAAAAAAATTGTTCTGGCCTCCAGTATTGCATAGGTAGAGGCAGGCCCATATAGTATTTGTATATGTTGGGGTCACTTTAATTACTATCTATCGCTTAATACATACTTGTTTTCCTCCCCAAATGAATCTTTGAGAATCTTTGCCTACATGAGCTAAAAACAAATAGCCCGTGTGTAAAATTCTTGGGAGTAAAGTCATTGTGACACATGCTATCCTGTCACAACATGAGGTTTGCCAGGTGCAAATAGCTCTGAGATTAGACAACAACTGGACAAAATTAAAATAAAGTCTGTGTAATACCTTGTGAGCTGACCCCCTAGATCGCCAAGAGCCTCCTTGTGCCACAGAAACCTAAAGATAACCAGCAATAGTGTGACTTTTATACAGCCAGATGCTGATGGTAGAATTCTCACTTGTTAATCCTGGATCACAAAACAGTTTAAAAACCAGTTAGATTATGGGGCAAGTTCGTGGGGAGACCTCAGTGCCAGAATGACATCTTCCACAAACAAAGCAATGCCTGTAGAGGCCACCCTTTTTCCTCATATGTTAGCATCCTGATAAATAGGGTCAGCCAGCAGTTCATGACAGTGCAAAAAGAAAAGGTAAAAATTCAGAAGACCAGAGACCACTCATAATGGAAACATAGGGGCCTATTCAATTGAGTGCGAGAAAAGCAAAAATCCCGTGCATGCAAGGTTTTTCCTGCAGGTGCGGGATTTTTACAATTCAATTAGTTGCGGTATTTTTCTTTTTTTGCGCACCGGGAGGTTTTTCTTCTTGCACCTCCAGAAAAAGTGTGATTTTTTTTCTAAAATCATTAATTTTAGGAAAAATCAGCAGGATTTGCTCTGGGACCCCGGCAGCACCGCCCGTTAGGACTAATTAAGCAATTGGAAGTTTCAGCTTAATCAGTCCTTAATTACTTACCTTCGGCAGCGCTGTCTTCTGCATCTTCTTCTGCATCCAGCGTCGGACGCCGGGTCTTCTGCAGCAGGGTGAGTATGTCAGTGTTTGTTAGTGTTTGTAAGTGTGTATGAGTAAGTGTGTGTATGAGTGTTGTGTGTGTGTGAGCCCTGGTGTGTGTGGCCCACCAGTGTCTGTGTGCCCCCCGGAATGGGCTCTGGGAGAACTACATCTCCCAGCAGCACTTGCTCCTCCCACCAGCCCCTGGAGCCTCCCAGCAGACCCCGGGACTCCCAGCAGCCCCCTCTCCAGTGAGAAGATAGAAGGGAGGCCACGGAGACCACCGGAGACTCCTGGGCAGGTAAGTGCAGAATATATATATTTTTTTTTACGCGGTGCAGGGTTTTCAGAGCTGAAAACCCCGCAACCACTTTTTTTATAATTGGATACTGTGGGTATCGGGAGCGCGCATACTCCTCGCTAAACCTTGCGCCCAATTTACTATGCCCCATATACTGTAAGTATTGTGATCTGAATAGAACTGGGATATGTCTAAAACAGAATACAATGTGAAGGGAGCGGGATGATAGGTGAAAATACTTAAGACTGTTAAAGAAGTAGTTTCACTCCAGCTTTCTGAGCATACAGTGCTGATGAAGTGAGAAATATCCTTTTAGCTAAGGAAACTAGTTTGAAAATTTTGCTGACATTACTCAGGGGCGCAACCAGGTGGGGGGCTAAGGGGGCACGTGACCCGGGTGCCGGTCTTGAGGGGGTGCCGGGGAGAGGCTGCCGGGAGGCTAGGTTGTTGCTCTTGTTTAATAAGAATTAGGTGCGCAATGGATTCTGTGTGAAAATCAGTTGTACTACTGAGCTGCTACACGTAATGGGATCTGCAACCCACTAGATGAAGTCTGAATAAGAAAAAAGTGTAGCGCTGGTAGACAACAAGAATAATTTAATACACAATAAAACAATAAACATAAAAACACACATACATATAAATGAAGCGCCTATTGGCTGTGGTGAATGAATAACCAAGCTGCTATAAATGAGGAAGATGAAAAGTTCATTCAATATAACTTCCCTGACAATATCAGTCCATGTGTTGGAATATATTATTAGTGGAATAAGGGTCTCACCCAATAGAGCTGTCCACAATGTCCAATCCACAGTAAGGAAAGATATTACCAATAGGTATGGCACAGGAGTGTGGGAGATAGAGATGAAATAAATGTTCGTTACCCTGAGGGTGCCGTGGTATATTCCCCGCTTGGGTCCAGGTAGCTTACCTCAGCTGAAAGAGGTAACTGGGTACGAAGGTCTCCTCTCCGATCTCCTGAAGCCTCACCGGCGATGTTAATGGTCACCTGCCTGGACTGGAAAGTGTGTCCGCTCTATCCACTCTCCTCCTTAGTGCCAGCAACCTGCCGGACTGCCTCCGGGTAATGCAGCCTGCCGGGCTGCCTCCGTATGATTCCGTCTGTGAACAGCAGGGTTCAATGCATAAATAGCGAGAGCCAGCTGTCCGGTAATCTTCGTGGACGGCAGCCGGTGGTAGCGGCTAGGTTTATCCAAAATGCCAGTGCCCAATCAGAGGAAGGGAAGGGGATTAACCAAGGACACAGCGTCTCAAATAGCAGCGTGGTAAATGCATAAAAGGAAGCCCATATGCCTTAACGCGTTTCTCCAGGACAATCACTCCCAGTTTCATCAGAAGGAGGGCATGAGTATTGTGCAGTGTTTAATCAGGTTTATATAGGGTCTGTAATTGCAACCCATTCATCAATTAATTAATTATTATACACCACGAAGATTACCGGACAGCTGGCTCTCGCTATTTATGCATTGAACCCTGCTGTTCACAGACGGAATCATACGGAGGCAGCCCGGCAGGCTGCATTACACGGAGGCAGTCCGGCAGGTTGCTGGCACTAAGGAGGAGAGTGGATAGAGCGGACACACTTTCCAGTCCAGGCAGGTGACCATTAACATCGCCGGTGAGGCTTCAGGAGATCGGAGAGGAGATCTTCGTACCCAGTTACCTCTTTCAGCTGAGGTGAGCTACCTGGACCCAAGCGGGGAATATACAACGGCACCCTCAGGGTAACGAACATTTATTTAATCTCTATCTCCCACACTCCTGTGCCATACCTATTGGAAATATCTTTCCTTACTGTGGATTGGACATTGTGGACAGCTCTATTGGGTGAGACCCTTATTCCACTAATAATATATTCCAAAACATGGACTGATATTGTCAGGGAAGTTATATTGAATGAACTTTTCATTCACCACAGCCAATAGGTGCTTCATTTATATGTATATGTTTTTTGTTTATTGTTTTATTGTGTATTAAATTATTCTTGTTGTCTACCAGCGCTACACTTTTTTCTTATTGTTGCTCTTGTTTGTTTGGAGCCGCATACCGGCCTTGAGAGGCACAGAGACACCATCAATCTAATGTGGTGCCAGTCGCAAGCCAATCAATGCTCCCAGACCGGCAACCAATCAGCAAAGGCTGCTGGTCTGTGAGCTTCAATTGGTTCATGAGCGGCGCTACATTACTGACAGTTCCCCAGCATGCGGCAGCCCCGTCCCGCACCACCCTGAGCTCACCCACCGCACTGCCCTGGTAAGAGAAGGGAGATGGGGCCTTACTGTAGCTTAAGGTAAAAGAGACCTTACTGTGGCATAATGTAAAGGGGGCCTTACTGTGGCAGAATGTGTAAGGAGCCTTACTGTGGCAGAATGTGTAAGGAGCCTTATTGTGGCAGAATGTGTAAGGAGCCTTACTGTGGAATAATGTAAAGGGGGTCTTACTATGGCAGAATGTGTAAGGAGCCTTACTATGGCAGAATGTAAAAGGGGACTTACTGTGGCATAATATGTAAGGGGCATTACTGTGGCATAATTTGTTGTAAGGGGCATTACAGTGGCATAATGTGTTATAAGGATCATTAATGTGTGTTATAAATTATAACACACATTAATGATCCTTAATGTGTTATAAGGGACATTACAGTGTCACAAAACCACACAGCCTTTTCATCCTCTATGTTGCATTTTTTTGGGGAGGGCGCCAAATTATGGCCTTACCCCGAGTGACAAAAATCATAGTTTCGGCCCTGCATTACCTGATGGTTGTCTACCCAAACCAAAGCCCATCGGGTCCGGGTATATTATGAGAGGCACCAGAGGAAACAATCTGCTGGAGAGGACATTGGCAAAAAAAATCACTATTTAGGGAACCCTCATTGAGAATTAACTCTATTACAGGGGCGTGCATAATGAAGCCCCTGCGATTGTATATGTTGCCAGTGGTCTAGATGAAGACAGGAAGTTTAGCTGTTTGTGAGGTATGGTCCGGTCAACCACAACTGTGCGAATGGTTCCGATGTTGCTCGATGTTACCAATGTTTTCGCTGACTTCCGGATGCATGTCATGGGAAGTGGGCAGGCTTTATACAGTGGTGGGCGTCTTGGTATAGTGCTGCGATTGCCGTGCGATTGTATTCATTAGCATATTTTTGCAGCTAGCGGGTGCGTGAGAACGCAGCCATGCGATCCGTGCTGAATCAGGCCCAATGTCCCTAAAGTTCTAGACTGTCAATGGCTGAGAAGTTCACTCAGCTCCTCTCGCTGAAAACAAAAAAAATTATGTATATATAAAAGCTCCAGCAATGCTGAATGGTATTGGAGGAAATTGCAGATAACTGTACCTCCATTTCAAATTCATACTCTCCTCCTGCAGCTACGCCCAAGCCCATGTTATGTAATCTTGCTTTACGTGTTTCTTATCCTCCGGTCCTCTTTGCCTCTTTTCCTCCTTCAAATTAGGGATGAGCGGGTTCGGTTCCCTGAGAACCGAACCCACCCGAACTTCGGGGATCCGGGGCGATCCGAGCCCAAGCTCGGATCTCCCTGTCTGCCCCGGATCCCTCTCCCGAGGCAAAACCTCGAGATCTGCTGTCGGATCTCGAGGTTTTGCCTCGAGCGGCCATTTAAAAAAAAATGCCTTTGCCTTTAATGGGCAAAGTGCTGATTGGCTGACAGAGCCGTCTGTCACGGCTCTCAGCCAATCAGCATTATGGTGCTCATTTGCATGTAGCACGGACTCGGCGGGGGTATCACCATGGAAACCCCGCTGCTAAGCGTTCATTGGCTGAGAGAGGCCATCTCCCGTCTCTCTCAGCCAATGAACGGCTCCCTCCATTGTAGTCAATGCTGGGAGCCGCAAGGTTATTAAAGTTTACCCTGCGGTTCCCACCATTGACTACAATGGAGGGAGCCGTTCATTGGCTGAGAGACGGGAGATGACCTCTCTCAGCCAATGAACGCTTAGCAGCGGGGTTTCCATGGTGATACCCCGCCGCTAAGCTCTCATTCGGGAAGTACCGTTCTATAGAACGGTACTAAGTTCGTGGATCGCGTTTTCGTTTTTTTTTTTTGCCAAGTCCGGGGATGCCTACTTTGGAACGAAGAGGACAGAACCTCGCATAGGAGATGGTGAGTATGTTTTTTTTCACAGGTCCCCTAGGGATACTTTACCGGACAAGTGGACCGATGCTACAGGTTACATAGGTGAGTATGTGTACATGTGTGTGTGTGTATGTATGTTTAATAAACTTATACTGTCACGGTGTGTGTGTCCTGTGTTTTTTTAAACATTTTTTTTACAGGTGAACTACAGGTACTAGTGGGCCCTTAATGCCCTGCATGCTGGTACTTGTAGTTCTCCAAGTACCAGCATGCGGGGCAGGCTAGCTGGGACTTGCAGTTCTACTTGTAAAGACAATGTTTGATATTCTTTATTTACACCACACCACACAATCAACCCGCCACCCACCGCCACCAGGGGTGGCGGGGATAGCCCCGGGCTATCAGCCTGGGCCTGGGGTGCCCTGGAGAGGGTGACCCCTTTATTGGGGGGGTCCCCAGCTCTCCAGGGATCCCCGGCCTGGGCTGACTAGCGGTCAGGGTTGATGCTGCGGCTGGGGGGCCCGGTGAAAGGGCTCCCCTGGCTGTGGCATCAGCCCCCCGCTAGAAAAAGTCCAGTGCTGGTTCTGGAACATACAGGGGAACCCTACTCATTTTTTGTCCCCTATATTTCCAGAACCAGGACCGGATCAGAGCCCAGAGCTGGTTGCGCAGAATACAGGGGACCCCTACGTCGTTTGTCCCCCGTATTTTGGCAACCAGCGCTGGTTCTGACTAGCCCGGTGCTGGTTGTGCTTAAGTACAGGGGACCCCTACGTCATTTGTCCCCTGTATTTAAGCACACCCAGCACTGGGTTACTAATGCCCGGGGCTGGTTGCTCTTTTTTGGGGGGGTGCACGCCATTTTTTTCTTTTTTTACACAGGTTTTTTTTTTTTTTTTTACCACAGCAGCACAGACGGGTCTCACGGACCTGTCATTGCTCTGTGCCAATCACACAGATGCATGTAGCACGGATCTCCCGGGTTCGTGCTACATGCAAATGGGCACCATAACGCTGATTGGCTTCCTGTCTGCCACTGCAGTGCCACTCCTAGATGGGCCACGTGTTTGTGCCGCCCCCTTGTGTCGCTTAGCATAGTCATCCAGCTTCCTCGGTACAACCTTTTGGCCTAAAAACAATATTGTGAGGTGTGAGGTGTTCAGAATAGAGTGGAAATGAGTGGAAATTAATGTTATTGGGGTTATTAATAGCGTAGGAACAAAAAAAGGCCCATTTATGTGATTTTAGCGTTTTTTTTTTATTTTTTAAGAAAAAATCCAGATCCAAAACACAAAACCCAGAACCCAAAACACGGAAGGGTGGTTTTGGCAAAACCAATCCAGATCCAAAACACGAAGAAAGATCCAGATCCAAAACCAAAACACAAAACACGAAAAGTGTCCGGTGCACACCCCTACTTCAAATACCTCCTGTGTCCACCCACTCCTCCCTTTCTCTACCATACTTTGCCACCCACTTTACATGCAACTTTGCAGCATCTGCAAAGACAATTCCTCCTTACAATCCTCCCGTTCCCCCCCTTACTTCCCTTTACGGTCTAGTTCTCCCCTTACCATCTAGTTCTCTGTTACCCTTACCACTGCTTATGAAGTTCATGTACTCTTCAGGTCATCTCCGGTCTAGTTCTCCCTTTACCATCTAGTTCTCTGTTACCCTTACCACTGCTTATGAAGTTCATGTACTCTTCAGGTCATCTCCCCCATCCATTTACACCCTGGCCTCCAATCCATCCCATCTCCTTCACTCCCTCTCTGCTAAAACCTTATTCTACCTTGTTCAACTCTTCAATCTGTCCTCCTAGTCTGGCACTGTCCCCTCCCTATCAAGCATGCTCTTACCTCACCCATCCTTAAAAAATATTAATTTGACCCAGACTCTCTTCCTAACTATTGCCTATCTCTATGACTGGTGCAGGATATAGGTATCATGACCTAAAATAGCTGGCTACAACACATAACATATTAGCATCATAGACAATCTGTACATTCAAGGAGTGGCAATGATGTTGGTTGGTATAGACCTTGGCACTAAAGTGAGGTACTCTCAGCACTGTGAGTCTGTAGAATAATCATTTTAGCTAATGCCACTTCTTGCTAGGAAGCAGATATGTGCACCACAATCGTTTGAGGGCACTTCACACTTGGCTAAGTGCCATAAAAATGTCGACTGTGTAATGCAGAGCACTTTACATCTCACTGACTGGAAAGAGTCTGTGTACATAAAGTGTATGGCACACAATAATTTGTGCAGCTCAGACACAGCATACTGTAGGTCCTTGATATTAAATGCTCTATGTCTCACCTGCTCATAAAGACTAAGGAGGCCTGTGTGGTTGAGCCTAAATATGTGCACTGACTACTAGGGGTGAGCGGGTTCGGATTTCTGAAATCCGAACTCCCCCGAGCCCCCCCAATCCAAGGCCAATCCGAGTCAGGCTCTACTTTTCCCGCCTGACTCGGATCTGAAATCGAGGCAAAACGTCATCATCCCGCCTTCCGGGTCTCGCGGGTTTTGGATTCTATATAAGGTACCCGCGTCGGCGCCATTTTCTCACTCGGCTTTGGACAGTGAAGAGGGAGGGTGGGAGTTAGGGCTGGCTGGGCTGTGTAGTGTAGTGCAGTGTAGTGTTGTGCTGTGCTGCGCTGTGCTGCTGTTGTCCATAGGGGCTGTGTCCACTCCTCCAAAGTCCATAGGGGCTGGCTGTGTTGTGCTGTGCTGCTGTTGTCCACAGGGGCTGTGTTCACTCCTCCAAAGTCCATAGGGGCTGGCTGGACTGTGCTGTGCAGTCAGTTGTCAATAGGAGCTGTGTCCACTCCAAAGTCCTGTGCAGTGTCCCAGTCCTAAAGGGGTGCTGTAGTGTTGTCCAGGGGTGCTCCCCCCAAGTGCAAAAAAAATAAATATTTTTTCTGTGTTTGTGAATTGTGTGCGCAGTAGCCGCACGTGCATCAACAAAGTAGTGCCAAGCGTGCGCCTGTGTCATAAGTAAAGGGCTGGCTGGCTTGACCGTTAAAGGGTGCTGTAACCCCCAAAGTGCACTCCAAACAAAATCAAAAAATATTTTCTGTGTTTGTGAATTGTGTGCACTGTGGCTGCACGTGCATCAACAAAGGAGCAGCGCCAAGCGTGCGCCTGTGTCCCATAAGTAAAGGGCCAGCTGGCGTGTCCGTTAAAGGGTGCTGTAACCCCCAAAGGGCACTCCAAACAAAATAAAAAAATAGTTTATGTGTTTGTGAATTGTGTGCACTGTGGCTGCACGTGCATCAACAAAGAAGCAGCGCCAAGCGTGCGCCTGTGTCCCATAAGTAAAGGGCCGGCTGGCTCATTTCTTAAAGGGTGCTGTAACCCACAAAGTGCACTAGTCTCCAACAAAAATAAAAAAATATTTTCTGTGTTTGTGTGCGCCTTAGCCGCACGTATATATCAATATAACATAAATGGAGGACCAAACTTTCTCCGATAAAAATAAAATAGGGAAAGATCAAGAACCACTTCCTCCTAGTGCTGTTGCTCTGAGTTGTTCATCATCCCAGAGAGGAAGTAGGAACACCACTACTTTTACTAAACAATTGACCCTCCAACAGTCCTTAGCGAGGTGGATGAAGTACGATAGCAGTCATCCTGAAGCAAAACGTATAACTGAGGCCTTGACTGCTATGTTGGTGTTAGACGTGCATCCGGTATCCGCCATTAGTGCAGTGGGATTTAGATAATTGATGGAGGTAGTGTGTGCCCGGTTCCAAACTCGTCTAGATTCCACCTGCATCCTCAAAGCAGCAGCGACAAGCGTGCGTCTGTCTGTTAAAGGGTGGTGTTACCCCCAAAGTGCGCTCCAACAAAATAAAATAATCTTCTTTTTTTCTGTGTTTGTGTGTGAAATGTATGCGCAGTAACCGCACCTGCATCCTCAAAGCAGCAGCGCCAAGCGTGCATCTGTCTGTTAAAGGGTGGTGTAACCCCCAAAGTGCGCTCCAACCAAAATAAAATTATCTTTTTTTCTGTGTTTGTGTGTGAAATGTATGTGCAGTAGCCGCACCTGCATCCTCAAAGCAGCAGCGACAAGCGTGCATCTGTCTGTTAAAGGGTGGTGTAACCCTTAAAGTGCGCTCCACAAAAAAAAAAAAAATCTTTTTTTTTCTCTTTGTGAATTGTGTGGGCTGTAGCTGCACCTGCATCCTCAAAGCAGCAGCGGCAAGTGAGCATCTGTCTGTTAAAGGATTACATCGGTGATAGCATCCAAGTAGGCATGTCAGACAGTCCGTACCTGTACTGGCAGGAAAAAGAGGCAATTTGGAGGCCCCTGTACAAACTGGCTCTATTTTACCTGAGTTGCCCCCCCTCCAGTGTGTACTCCGAAAGAGTGTTTAGTGAAGCCGGGAACCTTGTCAGCGAAAGGCGTAGGAGGTTGCTTCCACAAAATGTGGAGAAGATGATGTTCATAAAAATGAATTATCAACTCTTCCAGGGAGACCAGCCTCCAGAACATACAGAGGGACCTGTGGTTGTGGATTCCAGCGGCGACGAATTAATACTCTGTGAGGATGAGGATATACACAACACTGAAGAGGGTGAGGAATCAGTGGATGAGGAGGATGAGGACGACATCTTGCCTCTGTAGAGCCAGTTTGTGCAGGGACAGATTAATTGCCAGCTTGTTTTGTGGGGGCCCAAACGAACCAATCATTTCAGCCACAGTCGTGTAGCAGACCGTGGCGCTGAAATATTTGGTTTGTTAAAGTGTGCATGTCCTGTTATACAACATAAGGGTGGGTAGGAGGGCCCAAGGACAATTCCATCTTGCACCTCTTTCTTTTCTTTGCATTATGTACTGTTTGGGGCCTAGTTTTTCAAACTGCCATCCTGTCTGCCACTGCAGTGTCATTCCTAGATGGACAACGTGTTTGTGCCGCCCACTCGTGTCTCTTAGCATAGTCATCCAGCTACCTCGGTGCAACCTTTTGGACATAAAAACACTATTGTGAGGTGTGAGGTGTTCAGAATAGACTGGAAATGAGTGGAAATTAAGGTTATTGAGGTTAATAATAGCATAGGAGCAGAAAAACCCACAAATTCTGTGATTTTAGCTGTTTTTATGCTTTTTTAAAAAAAAAATACAGATCCAAAACACAAAACCCAGAACCCAAAACACGGAAGGGTGGTTTTGGCTAAACCAATCCAGATCCAAAACACGAAGAAAGATCCAGATCCAAAACCAAAACACAAAACACGAAAAGTGGCCGGTGCTCACCCCTACTGACTACCTCCTCATCTGAGAGAGAGTCCACAGTCCAGAGCCAATCGAGCTCTAAACCCCCAGATGCACGGGACCCCTGCAGACACTTTTGTTTTGTGCTGGGGCTTCTCCTCAGTCTTGCCCCTCTCCTCGATATCCCTCACCACATACAGTATTCCATAATGTGATGTTCCAGAAGTTTGCCATCCTCAACCATAATGCCCTATCCATAGTTCAAGAAGGTATGTGTAGATTTGTTTTTATTTCCTGTGCCCAAATACGCTATATGGTGTGCAATGTCAGCAAACCCACCTGCAAGAGCCATCTCTTTTGTTTTGCAGGATTTCCTGCAAATTTTCCAGAGGATTCTGAAGCTACAGCTTCATAAATCCAAAGATTTTTATTCTGAACATACAAAATAAATGGAACAGCGATTTGCAGCATAACTAGTTTGAAAATAGCACTTTGGTGTGTTTGTTCTGATTTTCTTTTAATAAATCCGGTGATAGCACCTGCACATTGCAGCAAAAATCTGCATTTATCAGACCATGTGATGTTTTTACAATCTTCAACAGTCCAGTTTTGGTGAGCCTAGGTTTCCTGTTCTTAACTGACAGGAGTGGTTGACCATCTACTGCTATATATATATATATATATATATATATATATACTGTGTGCTCAGTGATGCTCCTTTACATACCATGCATTTTGCTCTTTTGCATTTGGATGCCAATTCCGTCCTATTCTGTTCTATTCAGCATAAGCCCCAATATGTTTATGAGCAGCATTATTTAGGTGCCAATCTACTAAAGGTGTTTTTCTAAATCAATCAAATTGCTAAAATCATAAAAAAACTACTATTGTCCAAACTTTCTAGTCTATAAAACATCTTTCAATTTCATGAACTTCTAATGGTGGGTACACACTGGGCGATATTACTGAGCGACTGCACGATTACGACATCGTAATCGTGCAATCGCTCAGTAATCGTGCACTCTTATGTCGGAAACGACCAGCGATGCGCACTCCCACCGGTCGTTTCCGACATTGTACATCGCCTGAACATGCAGCACAATCTGACGATAACAACAGATTGGCATGTTCAGGAATGATGGACAGTGCCTGCACTGAACGACTGATCGTTCAGTGCAGACACTACAGGGGATCAGTAACGACGGTACGATTACGATGTCGTAATCGTACTGTCTTTCCTGATCGCCTAGTGTGTACGCACCTAAAGAGTTTTTAAATACAGAAACAACATTTAGTTAAAATTCCATTGAATATCTCAGTAATTTTGAAGCAATGAAAAGTGTCTGTATCAGTTGAAAACATTTTGTAATAGCAAATATCGGCCTTTTCATAGATTCCACCTTAACGAATGGCGCATACACACGGGACGATCGTCAATGATAACGATATCGTTGAACGATCTCCCGGGTGTGCTGGATAATCGATATCGATCATCCAGCACACCATGAACCCACCAACGATGGGCAATGACCCGCGTAACCTGGTCGACCAGATTGGCCTGTATGCACGGGCGATGGACGATATCATTATCGTCCATGCGTGCCCGCGCATCGCAGTGTGTACTCACCTTAAGAATACAGTGGATTTTTGGAAAACTGGTGATTTAAAGGTTGATTTCACTATAGCAGATTTGGCGATTATGACCTTTAAATCCCCAAATATTGTGATTATTATAGCAAAGGGACTTTTAGTAGAGCCCCCTTCTTCATTTTTCACAAATGCCTCCTGTTTGACTGCCTTACTCATGTAAAGAGGCACGCCTATACTCCAAACACACTGGGTAACAATATTTGGGTTTAGGGGCCCACATTGAAGTGGACAAGCCACAAGGTAGATATCACTTCAAAATCCTACCTACTTTGAAGAACTGGCACTTTTATTAATTTCAATATTACATTTATTTACTAAAATTCTACTTTCTCAAACTTTATATCTTAAATAATCTTAAATAAATGTGTGTGTGTGTGTGTGTAAATACAGTGGCGTAAGTTCATCCCAGACGCCCGCAAGCAAGTTATAATTTGGTGCCCCCCCCCATCACAGCCGCTGACACTGTAATGTAGCAATTCACATGCAGACAGGCATTAGATAGACGAAGGCAGCAGCTGATGGTCTGACACGGAGCTCTCCGTTATAGTATGGTGGCTCCTCAGGTGCCGTGAGGGGCCATGACAGCACACCAGCGATTCCCTACCTCAATCCACAAGGCACACTAACAGTCCTGGTTTTAGTGATATCCATGCTTCAGCACAGATGGTTAAATCAAAATATCTGAGGTACTAATTAAGTTACCTGTGCTCAACTATGGCTATCCTTAAAACCTGGACTGTTAGTGTGCCTTGAGGACAATGGTTGGGAACCTCTGCTGTACACTCTGGGTACATAGTTACAGCCCTAAGTGGGGTGAATATGTTGTCGACAACGGAGGAGGTGCCCCCTTCAGAGCTGGAGCCAGGCGGCAGGCGCCTCCATTGTCTCCCATAGTTCTGCCCCTGTGTAAATATATATATATATTAGGGGTGAGCGGGTTCGGATTTCTGAAATCCGAACCCCCCCGAGCCCCCCCGATCCGAGTCCGATCCGAGTCAGGCTCGACTTTTCCTGCCTGACTCGGATCTGAAATCGAGGCAAAACGTCATCATCCCGCCTTCCGAGTCTCGCGGGTTTTGGATCCTATATAAGGTACCCGCGTCTGCGCCATTCTCTCACTCGGCTGTGGACAGTGAAGAGGGAGGGTGGGAGTTAGGGCTGTGTAGTGTAGTGTAGTGTAGTGTAGTGTAGTGCTGCTGTTGTCCACTACTTCAAAGTCCATAGGGGCTGGCTGTGTTGTGCTGTGCTGCTGTTGTTAATAGGGGCTGTGTCCACTACTTCAAAGTCCATAGGGGCTGGCTGGACTGTGTTGTGCAGTCAGTTCTCCATAGGGGCTGTGTCCACTCCAAAGTCCTGTGCAGTGTCCCAGTCCTAAAGGAGTGCTGTAGTGTTGTCCAGGGGGTGCTCTGTCCATCAGGGGTGCTCCCCCCAAGTGCTAAAAAAATAATATATTTTCTGTGTTTGTGAATTGTGTGCGCAGTAGCCGCACGTGCATCAACAAAGTAGTGCCAAGCGTGCGCCTGTGTCATAAGTAAAGGGCCGGCTGGCTTGACCGTTAAAGGGTGCTGTAACCCCCGAAAGTACACTCCAGTCCAAACCAAAAAAAAATTATTTTCTGTGTTTGTGAATTGTGTGCGCAGTAGCCGCACGTGCATCAACAAAGTAGTGCCAAGCGTGCGCCTGTGTCATAAGTAAAGGGCCGGCTGGCTTGACCGTTAAGGGTGCTGTAACCCCCGAAAGTACACTCCAGTCCAAACCAAAAAAAAAATAATTTTCTGTGTTTGTGAATTGTGTGCGCAGTAGCCGCACGTGCATCAACAAAGTAGTGCCAAGCGTGCGCCTGTGTCATAAGTAAAGGGCCGGCTGGCTTGACCGTTAAGGGTGCTGTAACCCCCGAAAGTACACTCCAGTCCAAACCAAAAAAAAATTATTTTCTGTGTTTGTGAATTGTAATAGCAAATATCGGCCTTTTCATAGATTCCACCTTAACGAATGGCGCATACACACGGGACGATCGTCAATGATAACGATATCGTTGAACGATCTCCCGGGTGTGCTGGATAATCGATATCGATCATCCAGCACACCATGAACCCACCAACGATGGGCAATGACCCGCGTAACCTGGTCGACCAGATTGGCCTGTATGCACGGGCGATGGACGATATCATTATCGTCCATGCGTGCCCGCGCATCGCAGTGTGTACTCACCTTAAGAATACAGTGGATTTTTGGAAAACTGGTGATTTAAAGGTTGATTTCACTATAGCAGATTTGGCGATTATGACCTTTAAATCCCCAAATATTGTGATTATTATAGCAAAGGGACTTTTAGTAGAGCCCCCTTCTTCATTTTTCACAAATGCCTCCTGTTTGACTGCCTTACTCATGTAAAGAGGCACGCCTATACTCCAAACACACTGGGTAACAATATTTGGGTTTAGGGGCCCACATTGAAGTGGACAAGCCACAAGGTAGATATCACTTCAAAATCCTACCTACTTTGAAGAACTGGCACTTTTATTAATTTCAATATTACATTTATTTACTAAAATTCTACTTTCTCAAACTTTATATCTTAAATAATCTTAAATAAATGTGTGTGTGTGTGTGTGTAAATACAGTGGCGTAAGTTCATCCCAGACGCCCGCAAGCAAGTTATAATTTGGTGCCCCCCCCCATCACAGCCGCTGACACTGTAATGTAGCAATTCACATGCAGACAGGCATTAGATAGACGAAGGCAGCAGCTGATG
Source organism: Taudactylus pleione (assembly GCA_031769625.1). Lineage (NCBI taxonomy): Eukaryota > Metazoa > Chordata > Amphibia > Anura > Myobatrachidae > Taudactylus > Taudactylus pleione. The sequence goes on along the minus strand of JAUIMM010000200.1, from coordinate 8,751,157 downwards.
GTCTGACACGGAGCTCTCCGTTATAGTATGGTGGCTCCTCAGGTGCCGTGAGGGGCCATGACAGCACACCAGCGATTCCCTACCTCAATCCACAAGGCACACTAACAGTCCTGGTTTTAGTGATATCCATGCTTCAGCACAGATGGTTAAATCAAAATATCTGAGGTACTAATTAAGTTACCTGTGCTCAACTATGGCTATCCTTAAAACCTGGACTGTTAGTGTGCCTTGAGGACAATGGTTGGGAACCTCTGCTGTACACTCTGGGTACATAGTTACAGCCCTAAGTGGGGTGAATATGTTGTCGACAACGGAGGAGGTGCCCCCTTCAGAGCTGGAGCCAGGCGGCAGGCGCCTCCATTGTCTCCCATAGTTCTGCCCCTGTGTAAATATATATATATATTAGGGGTGAGCGGGTTCGGATTTCTGAAATCCGAACCCCCCCGAGCCCCCCCGATCCGAGTCCGATCCGAGTCAGGCTCGACTTTTCCTGCCTGACTCGGATCTGAAATCGAGGCAAAACGTCATCATCCCGCCTTCCGAGTCTCGCGGGTTTTGGATCCTATATAAGGTACCCGCGTCTGCGCCATTCTCTCACTCGGCTGTGGACAGTGAAGAGGGAGGGTGGGAGTTAGGGCTGTGTAGTGTAGTGTAGTGTAGTGTAGTGCTGCTGTTGTCCACTACTTCAAAGTCCATAGGGGCTGGCTGTGTTGTGCTGTGCTGCTGTTGTTAATAGGGGCTGTGTCCACTACTTCAAAGTCCATAGGGGCTGGCTGGACTGTGTTGTGCAGTCAGTTCTCCATAGGGGCTGTGTCCACTCCAAAGTCCTGTGCAGTGTCCCAGTCCTAAAGGAGTGCTGTAGTGTTGTCCAGGGGGTGCTCTGTCCATCAGGGGTGCTCCCCCCAAGTGCTAAAAAAATAATATATTTTCTGTGTTTGTGAATTGTGTGCGCAGTAGCCGCACGTGCATCAACAAAGTAGTGCCAAGCGTGCGCCTGTGTCATAAGTAAAGGGCCGGCTGGCTTGACCGTTAAAGGGTGCTGTAACCCCCGAAAGTACACTCCAGTCCAAACCAAAAAAAAATAATTTTCTGTGTTTGTGAATTGTGTGCGCAGTAGCCGCACGTGCATCAACAAAGTAGTGCCAAGCGTGCGCCTGTGTCATAAGTAAAGGGCCGGCTGGCTTGACCGTTAAGGGTGCTGTAACCCCCGAAAGTACACTCCAGTCCAAACCAAAAAAAAAATTATTTTCTGTGTTTGTGAATTGTGTGCGCAGTAGCCGCACGTGCATCAACAAAGTAGTGCCAAGCGTGCGCCTGTGTCATAAGTAAAGGGCCGGCTGGCTTGACCGTTAAGGGTGCTGTAACCCCCGAAAGTACACTCCAGTCCAAACAAAAAAAAAAATTATTTTCTGTGTTTGTGAATTGTGTGCGCAGTAGCCGCACGTGCATCAACAAAGTAGTGCCAAGCGTGCACCTGTGTCATAAGTAAAGGGCCGGCTGGCTTGACCGTTAAGGGTGCTGTAACCCCCGAAAGTACACTCCAGTCCAAACCAAAAAAAAAATTATTTTCTGTGATTGTGAATTGTGTGCGCAGTAGCCGCACGTGCATCAACAAAGTAGTGCCAAGCATGCGCCTGTGTCATAAGTAAAGGGCCGGCTGGCTTGACCGTTAAAGGGTGCTGTAACCCCCAAAGTACACTCCAGTCCAAACCAAAAAAAAAATTATTTTCTGTGTTTGTGAATTGTGTGCGCAGTAGCCGCACGTGCATCAACAAAGTAGTGCCAAGCGTGCGCCTGTGTCATAAGTAAAGGGCCGGCTGGCTTGACCGTTAAAGGGTGCTGTAACCCCCGAAAGTACACTCCAGTCCAAACCAAAAAAAAATAATTTTCTGTGTTTGTGAATTGTGTGCGCAGTAGCCGCACGTGCATCAACAAAGTAGTGCCAAGCGTGCGCCTGTGTCATAAGTAAAGGGCCGGCTGGCTTGACCGTTAAGGGTGCTGTAACCCCCGAGAGTACACTCCAGTCCAAACCAAAAAAAAAATTATTTTCTGTGTTTGTGAATTGTGTGCGCAGTAGCCGCACGTGCATCAACAAAGTAGTGCCAAGCGTGCGCCTGTGTCATAAGTAAAGGGCCGGCTGGCTTGACCGTTAAGGGTGCTGTAACCCCCGAAAGTACACTCCAGTCCAAACCAAAAAAAAAATTATTTTCTGTGTTTGTGAATTGTGTGCGCAGTAGCCGCACGTGCATCAACAAAGTAGTGCCAAGCGTGCGCCTGTGTCATAAGTAAAGGGCCGGCTGGCTTGACCGTTAAAGGGTGCTGTAACCCCCAAAGTACACTCCAGTCCAAACCAAAAAAAAAATTATTTTCTGTGTTTGTGAATTGTGTGCGCAGTAGCCGCACGTGCATCAACAAAGTAGTGCCAAGCGTGCGCCTGTGTCATAAGTAAAGGGCCGGCTGGCTTGACCGTTAAAGGGTGCTGTAACCCCCGAAAGTACACTCCAGTCCAAACCAAAAAAAAATTATTTTCTGTGTTTGTGAATTGTGTGCGCAGTAGCCGCACGTGCATCAACAAAGTAGTGCCAAGCGTGCGCCTGTGTCATAAGTAAAGGGCCGGCTGGCTTGACCGTTAAGGGTGCTGTAACCCCCGAAAGTACACTCCAGTCCAAACCAAAAAAAAAATTATTTTCTGTGTTTGTGAATTGTGTGCGCAGTAGCCGCACGTGCATCAACAAAGTAGTGCCAAGCGTGCGCCTGTGTCATAAGTAAAGGGCCGGCTGGCTTGACCGTTAAGGGTGCTGTAACCCCCGAAAGTACACTCCAGTCCAAACCAAAAAAAAAATTATTTTCTGTGTTTGTGAATTGTGTGCGCAGTAGCCGCACGTGCATCAACAAAGTAGTGCCAAGCGTGCGCCTGTGTCATAAGTAAAGGGCCGGCTGGCTTGACCGTTAAGGGTGCTGTAACCCCCGAAAGTACACTCCAGTCCAAACAAAAAAAAAAATTATTTTCTGTGTTTGTGAATTGTGTGCGCAGTAGCCGCACGTGCATCAACAAAGTAGTGCCAAGCGTGCGCCTGTGTCATAAGTAAAGGGCCGGCTGGCTTGACCGTTAAGGGTGCTGTAACCCCCGAAAGTACACTCCAGTCCAAACCAAAAAAAAATTATTTTCTGTGTTTGTGAATTGTGTGCGCAGTAGCCGCACGTGCATCAACAAAGTAGTGCCAAGCGTGCGCCTGTGTCATAAGTAAAGGGCCGGCTGGCTTGACCGTTAAAGGGTGCTGTAACCCCCAAAGTACACTCCAGTCCAAACCAAAAAAAAAATTATTTTCTGTGTTTGTGAATTGTGTGCGCAGTAGCCGCACGTGCATCAACAAAGTAGTGCCAAGCGTGCGCCTGTGTCATAAGTAAAGGTCCGGCTGGCTTGACCGTTAAAGGGTGCTGTAACCCCCGAAAGTACACTCCAGTCCAAACCAAAAAAAATTTATTTTCTGTGTTTGTGAATTGTGTGCGCAGTAGCCGCACGTGCATCAACAAAGTAGTGCCAAGCGTGCGCCTGTGTCATAAGTAAAGGGCCGGCTGGCTTGACCGTTAAGGGTGCTGTAACCCCCGAGAGTACACTCCAGTCCAAACCAAAAAAAAAATTATTTTCTGTGTTTGTGAATTGTGTGCGCAGTAGCCGCACGTGCATCAACAAAGTAGTGCCAAGCGTGCGCCTGTGTCATAAGTAAAGGGCCGGCTGGCTTGACCGATAAGGGTGCTGTAACCCCCGAAAGTACACTCCAGTCCAAACCAAAAAAAAAATTATTTTCTGTGTTTGTGAATTGTGTGCGCAGTAGCCGCACGTGCATCAACAAAGTAGTGCCAAGCGTGCGCCTGTGTCATAAGTAAAGGGCCGGCTGGCTTGACAGTTAAAGGGTGCTGTAACCCCCAAAGTACACTCCAGTCCAAACCAAAAAAAAAATTATTTTCTGTGTTTGTGAATTGTGTGCGCAGTAGCCGCACGTGCATCAACAAAGTAGTGCCAAGCGTGCGCCTGTGTCATAAGTAAAGGGCCGGCTGGCTTGACCGTTAAGGGTGCTGTAACCCCCGAAAGTACACTCCAGTCCAAACCAAAAAAAAAATTATTTTCTGTGTTTGTGAATTGTGTGCGCAGTAGCCGCACGTGCATCAACAAAGTAGTGCCAAGCGTGCGCCTGTGTCATAAGTAAAGGGCCGGCTGGCTTGACAATTAAAGGGTGCTGTAACCCCCAAAGTACACTCCAGTCCAAACCAAAAAAAAAATTATTTTCTGTGTTTGTGAATTGTGTGCGCAGTAGCCGCACGTGCATCAACAAAGTAGTGCCAAGAGTGCGCCTGTGTCATAAGGGCCGGCTGGCTTGACCGTTAAAGGGTGCTGTAACCCCCAAAGTACACTCCAGTCCAAACCAAAAAAAAAATTATTTTCTGTGTTTAGCCGCACGTATATATCAAATCGATATAACATAAATGGAGGACCAAACTTTCTCCGATAAAAATAAAATAGAGAAAGATCAAGAACCACTTCCTCCTAGTGCTGAAGCTGCTGCCACTAGTCATGACATAGACGATAACATGCCATCAACGTCGTCTGCCAAGGCCGATGCCCAATGTCATAGTAGAGGGCACATACAATCCCAAATGGCAAAGTTCAGGAAAATGACCTTGAAAAAGACATTTAAATCAGCTGAAGAGAAACGTAAACTTGCCAATATGCCATTTACGACACGGAGTGGCAAGGAACGGCTAAGGTCGATCCCTAGTATGTTCATGACTAGTGGTTCAGCTTCACATGACGATGGAAGCCCTCCTCCCACTAAAAAAATCAAAAGAGTTAAGCTGGCAAAAGCACAGCGAAGAACTGTGCTTTCTAAGAAGATATCACAAATCCCCAAGGAGAGTCCAAGTGTGGTGGTGGTTGCGATGCCTGACCTTCCCAGCACTGGACGGGAAGAGGTGGCTCTTTCCACCATTTGCACGCCCCCTGCAAGTGCTGAAAGGAGCACCCACAGTCCACTTGCTGATATGCAAATTGAAGATGTCACTGTTGAAGTACAACAGGATGAGGATACTGGTGTAGCTGGCGCTGAGGAGGAAGTTGGCGAGGAGGATTCTGATGGTGATGTGGTTTGTTTAAATCAGGCTCCGGGGGAGACAGTTGTTGTCCGTGGGATGAAAAAGCCCATCACGGTCATGCCTGGGCAGAAGACCAAACATTCCACCTCTTTGGTCTGGCAATATTTCTATCCAAATCCGGACAACAACTGTCTTGCCATATGTACCATATGTAAAGGTGAAATAAGTAGGGGTAGCGACGTCAACCACCTAGGAACATCCTCCCTTATACGGCACCTGCAGCGCGTTCATAAAAAGTTACTGTCAAGTTCAGAAACTTTGGCTAAGACCGTAAGCAGTCCAGGGACACCTAAATCCCGTTGTCCTGTTGTATCCAAGCGCCTGCAAACCACACCGTCAACTCCCTCCTCGTCAATTTCCTCCTTAATCAGGATCGGAAGTAGTCCTGCAGGCCATGTCACTGGCATGACTGACTCTCCTATCCGGGATTCCTCTGGAGGATCCTGCATTGCTATGCCTACTGCTGCCGCTGCTGCTGTTGCTGCTGCTGGGAGTCGTTCATCATCCCAGAGAGGAAGTAGGAACACCACTACTTTTACTAAACAATTGACCCTCCAACAGTCCTTAGCGAGGAGGATGAAGTACGACAGCAGTCATCCTGAAGCAAAACGTATAACTGAGGCCTTGACTGCTATGTTGGTGTTAGACGTGCGTCCGGTATCCGCCATTAGTGCAGTGGGATTTAGACAATTGATGGAGGTAGTGTGTCCCCGGTTCCAAATCCCGTCTAGATTCCACTTCACTAGGCAGGCGATACCGAGACTGTACAGGAACGTCAGAAAAAGTGTCCTCAGTGTCCTGAAAAATGCCGTTGTACACAATGTCCACTTAACCACGGACATGTGGACAAGTGGAACAGGGCAGACTAAGGACTATATGACTGTGACAGCCCACTGGGTAGATGTATCACCTTACGCAGCAACAGCAGCAGCGTCACCAGTAGCAGCATCTCAGAAACGCCAGCTCGTTACAAGGCATGCTACGCTGTGTATCACCAGTTTCAGTAAGAGGCACACCGCCGACAACCTCTTAGAGAAACTGAGGGAAATCATCGCCCAGTGGCTTACCCCACTTAGACTCTCCTGGGGATTTGTGATATCTGACAACGCCACCAATATTGTGCGGGCATTACATCTGGGCAAATTCCAGCACGTCCCATGTTTTGCTCACACAATAAACTTGGTGGTGCAGAATTTTCTGAAAAGCGACAGGGGCGTGCAGGAGACGCTTTGGGTGGCCCGAAAAATTTCTGGCCACTTTCGCCATTCAGCGACTGCGTGCCGAAGACTGGAGCGCCAGCAAACACTCTTGAACCTGCCCCGCCATCACCTGAAGCAAGAGGTTGTGACACGGTGGAACTCAACCCTCTATATGCTTCAGAGGATGGAGGAGCAGCAAAAGGCCATACAAGCCTATACATCCACCTATGACATAGGCAAAGGAGGGGGTATGCACCTGACTCAAGCGCAGTGGAGAATGATTTCCGTGTTGTGCAAGGTTCTCCAGCCCTTCGAACTTGCCACACGTGAAGTCAGTTCAGACACAGCCAGCTTGAGTCAGGTCATTCCCCTCATCAGGCTTTTGCAGAAGCAGCTGGAGAAAGTGAAGGAGGAGCTAAGACGGAGCGATTCCGCTCGGCATGTGGGACTTGTGGATGAAGCCCTTCATTCGCTTTGCCAGGATTCCAGGGTGGTCAATCTGTTGAAATCAGACCACTACATTTTGGCCACCGTGCTTGATCCTAGGTTTAAAGCCTATGTGGTGTCTCTCTTTCCGGCCGACACAAGCCTGCAGAGGTGCAAAGACCTGCTGGTGAACACACTGTCAGCTGAAGCGGAACGTGACACGTCAACGGCTCCTTCTTCATTTTCTCCCGCAACTGGGGCTGCCAGGAAAAAACTTAGGTATCCTAAGCAACCCGCTGGCGGTGATGCAGGGCAGGCAGGACCAAGTGTGGACATCTGGTCCGGACTGAAGGACCTGGCAACAATTTCTGACATGTCTACTGTCACTGCATATGATACTGTCACCATTGACAGAATGGTGGAGGATTACATCGGTGACAGCATCCAAGTAGGCATGTCAGACAGTCCATACCTGTACTGGCAGGAAAAAGAGGCAATTTGGAGGCCCCTGTACAAGCTGGCTCTATTTTACCTGAGTTGCCCCCCCTCCAGTGTGTACTCCGAAAGAGTGTTTAGTGCAGCCGGGAACCTTGTCAGCGAAAGGCGTAGGAGGTTGCTTCCACAGAATGTGGAGAAGATGATGTTCATCAAAATGAATTATCAGCTCTTCCAGGGAGACCAGCCTCCAGAAGGTACAGAGGGACCTGTGGTGGTGGATTCAAGTGGGGACGAGTTAATACTTTGTGAGGATGAGGATGTACACACTGAAGAGGGTGAGGAATCGGTGGATGAGGAGGATGAGGATGACATCTTGCCTCCGTAGAGCCAGTTTGTGCAGGGACACATTAATTGCCAGCTTGTTTTGTGGGGGCCCAAACGAACCAATCATTTCAGCCACAGTTGTGTGGCAGACCCTGGCGCTGAAATGATTGATTTGTTAAAGTGTGCATGTCCTGTTTATACAACATAAGGGTGGGTGGGAGGGCCCAAGGACAATTCCATCTTGCATTTCTTTTTTTTCTTTGCATTATGTACAGTTTGGGGCCTAGTTTTTCTAACTGCCATCCTGTCTGCCACTGCAGTGTCACTCCTAGATGGGTCACGTGTTTGTGCCGCCCACTCGTGTCGCTTAGCATAGTCATCCAGCTACCTCGGTGCAACCTTTTGGACATAAAAACACTATTGTGAGGTGTGAGGTGTTCAGAATAGACTGGAAATGAGTGGAAATTAAGGTTATTGAGGTTAATAATAGCATAGGAGCAGAGAAACCAACAAATTCTGTGATTTTAGCTGTTTTTATGCTTTTTTTAAAAAAAATACAGATCCAAAACACAAAACCCAGAACCCAAAACACGGAAGGGTGGTTTTGGCAAAACCAATCCAGATCCAAAACACGAAGAAAGATCCAGATCCAAAACACAAAACACGAAAAGTGGCCGGTGCACACCCCTAATATATATGTGTGTGTATATATATATATATATATATATATATATATATATGACATACATATATATTTATATACAGACATATATTGCTCTTAAACTCACACATCTATATATGCAACTGTCCCGTCATCCTAATCATACCTCACAACTGTCCCGCTTCAGGCGGGACAGTCTCGCTATTCAGGTACTGTCCCACCCATGGCATCTCTTCACTGTGCAGGGAGGGCCTGGGGGAAGCCCAGCTTCTCCAGGGATGTTGGGCTCGCCCCCAAAGTGATGTAACAGGGGCGTGCCTTTTTGGGACTCACGCGTCTTCGGCGTGTGGATGTTCTGACCATGAATTACCAATGTTGGGAGGTATGATCCTAATAGTGAATACTTATGTCCCAGCTGCTGGTAGCCATGTTATGCTCTTGTGGGTGGGTGTTTCTCACATGTTAGACATGCCTCCAAAGAGGTGCAGCCCTGTCCCTAACATGCTGTGGCCACACCCCCTCCAGGGGAGCCCTGAGAAGTTGCTGTACCGGGGCCCAAGATTTCTCTTGGCAGCCCTGATCATATGCAATTTAGATGCATCAACCCTTACGAACGAAGAGGCGGTACTCGGCTGGGAAGAGGCGTTCTCACATAGGCAAAGTGCAGGGAGGGCGTGTTCATGCAAATTGCATGTATTGCACCTATGTTGTAGATAACATAAAGAGGCCATTTCAGTAGCCACCGCAGGCTGGAGAATGGTTAGATCTATAAGCAGGACCAAATATTTCTATAACTCACATGTGAACTTATTACAGGTTACTATGCTGTTTTTGTTCTATTGGCAAGTGGTCATTCTGCATGCAACACTGTCCAAATAATTTGTTTTCTTTTCCATCAATTTACGTGTAGACAAACCACATGGAATCGGCATGAAACACCTAAGTAGGTTGTAAATGACACCTAGGGGTATATTTACTAAAGTGCAGGTTTATAAAAGTGGAGATGTTGCCCACAGCAACCAATGAGATTATAGCTATTATCTTCTAGAAGGTACTAGATAAATGTTAAGTAGAATCTGATTGGTTGCTATGGGCAACATCTCCACTTCTAAAAATACGCACTTTAGTAAATATACCCCCTAAAGTATTTTTGTTTCTTTGTATAATATGTAATCTTGCAGTGTATTAACCAAAATGTGTGACATCCCTCTATGCGGAATACCTGGCCTGGAGAAATCCGCCTGCTTTGCACATAACACACTCATGGGCTACTCATTTTACCAGAGCCAGGAGAGGTTGGACTTTGCAGCTCTGTGCAAGTTGGCAGTGACCCATCTTCTACACACAACACGTTGCCTTTTCCCCTCTCACAGTCAACAGCTATATCTGCAGGACTTATTCAGCTTTTAAAATGGCCGGGCTGCTGAAAGCCTGTCACTGGCATTGATAAGTTTTGGCTGCACTTTAGAGGAGATGTTGATTGGCCCATGACAAGAGCTAATAGGACGCTTCCTGATAACTGCAGCTGGAATGAACACAGCTATTGAGCCGTTATCTGTACAATTACATTATTATTTGGTGATTTATTACAAGTGGACACTGAAATCTTTCAAGTTTCCTTACTGAGACATTAGATAAACCTGGAGAGACCTGCCGCACTGTATATACTGTGAGTTACTGTTGCACAACACAAATAGGCCACTCGCCATAACAATGTTACTATTACTATTTTTAGACTGCATTTATAGGAGCATATTTAAGGTCCTGATTCTTAAGTTGGGTACATATTATACGATCCATCGTAAGATATATCGTTCTGTCTCGGATCGGAAGGATATATATAACACATAGCATAGTGGGTACGCACGATCCATCGTTCCCGTCGGTCATTCATCACATTGTCCTGTCTGCGGTCCTGCACAGCAGATGGAACGATGCAATGAATGACGTGGTGTAGTTACATGCGCCCTCTTTACATCATTTATTGCATCGCTGGGTTGAACCGCTGTTCACCGGTGTACCCAGCATTCGTCGGGCAAGGGTGGGAATACAGACGCATCCTAAGGATATCTGTATACAGGGGCATTTCTAGAGAGGAGGGGGCCCGTGTGCAATCTCCAACATGGGCCCCCTCCTCTCTGTCCGGCGGCCGGAAGCGCACTGAGCTGTGCGCGGCCAGCGCCAGAGTTATAGACTCTGGCACTAGAGTGTGCCCAGAATCTATAGAGTATGCACAGGTCACCGGAAAAATGACCGCAGCAGCCATATTCCATATACTGCGCATGCGCAAACGATGGGAAAATGGCCACGGCGGCCATTTTCCAGGTGTTTTTACAGCGCAGGTCTTCCGCGCCGACATGGGACTCCGGAGAGGTAAGTAATACTATAGGTGCAGGGTGCGTGTTGCGGGGCCCCCCTGGACCCAGGAGCCCGTGTGCCCCGCACACCCTGCACCCATTATAGATACGCCCCTGTCTGTATACTGTAGGAAGAAATGGCATGCCGCACATGTACCACATCCATGCATACATACAGGCATGGAGACTGAAAGTGCAGAGCATTTTTTTCTGTAAAATGGCCGTTTCCGTCTTGTGGGAGTGCTATGGAATTGTCATGGGGGGAGAGGTAGTCTGGGGGTAGTCCGTTCATTCGTCGCGTGTAGACGGAGATGGGACGCCTGTCTCAGATGGAACTTTTGCATCCAGCATCAAGTCCCCGTGAGAATCATACAGAAAAAAGGTGGGCGGCACGGCATTTTATATGAAGACGGACAGGTAATCATCATAGACGAGCGGATATTCACATTAACATAAGGTAGAAAGCGGCAAGTGGACTGCTGTGACCGGATGGAAAAAACGCCGACTGGGAGTATGCATTGAAGATATGCATAACGGTGGGTTTCATTCTGTTTGAAATGTTATAGTACACACATGCGGCCATTTGAGTGAGTACAAATGAACACGCTTTATTTACAAGTAACAAACAACAAACATACAAAGTATACAGTATACTCAACTTTTGTCTATATATTCAGATGACACCAGTAGTTCATCATCTTCAACATAAGATGTACTTCATCTTCATCTGGGGAGCCCTCGTTTCAATAACGCCCAGGTAGTTCAATATGCATTGCAGGCACCCTACTGCAGTCTCAGGTCCATGCACGAGCCAGAAAGCCTTTGTCTATATCCTTGATTTATATACCATAGTATGGGTGTTGACTTTCCGGATATTAAGCCCATATTAGTTATAAACTGAGTACCAAGCACTGATTGGTACAACATAGCATGGACCATTCTTATGTCTTGCACATGCTCTGTAAGCATTAAGATATACTCAGACAAAGAAATACAGTAGTGACGTATCCTAAAATGTTTATAGATAAACTCTCAAAGGCCCTTTGTCTAGAATAACCCATAATACTTAGCGTCTCTACACAGCTTACAATGGTCACCCTATTGGAATGTAACTCACTGTCTACTGATAACACCATATAAGCTATGGATGGCTCATTATACATCTCTAATAGTGACAGGTACAAGTTGGTCCTCAATATATGACTTGTTTGACCCCAAAAGGTGAATCTGACCAGTCTATGGATAGACTAGAACTATATGAATACAATGTCCTTCTTTAAAACTCGATGGGGCCTAGCACAGGTTGTGTGTTACAACAACTTATATGCCTATGTAGAAATTAATTATTTAACCCACTGGTTACAAGATAAAAATTGACTCCTATCACCCACAGAACCCATTAAGTTTGTATGTGCCAGTAATTAACGGAATGAGTTGGTGAAAATGTCTGCTTGCCAAATGGCAATATGTAAACTTATAGAGTAAATACTGTACATGACAAATATTTTTTAAATGGAATTTCAATGAAAATACTAAAAAAGGAAAAAAAAAAAAAATATATATATATATATATATATATTTATATATATATATATATATATATATTAGGGGTGTGCACCGGCCACTTTTCGTGTTTTGTGTTTTGGTTTTGGATCTGGATCTTTCTTCGTGTTTTGGATCTGGATTGGTTTTGCCAAAACCACCCTTCCGTGTTTTGGGTTCTGGGTTTTGTGTTTTGGATCTGTATTTTTTTGAAAAAAAGCATAAAAACAGCTAAAATCACAGAATTTGTAGGTTTTTCTGCTCCTATGCTATTATTAACCTCAATAACCTTAATTTCCACTCATTTCCAGTCTATTCTGAACACCTCACACCTCACAATAGTGTTTTTATGTCCAAAAGGTTGCACCGAGGTAGCTGGATGACTATGCTAAGCGACACGAGTGGGCGGCACAAACACGTGACCCATCTAGGAGTGACACTGCAGTGGCAGGCAGGATGGCAGTTAGAAAAACTAGGCCCCAAACTGTACATAATGCAAAGAAAAAAAGAGGTGCAAGATGGAATTGTCCTTGGGCCCTCCCACCCACCCTTATGTTGTATAAACAGGACATGCACACTTTAACAAATCAATCATTTCAGCGCCAGGGTCTGCCACACAACTGTGGCTGAAATGATTGGTTCGTTTGGGCCCCCACAAAACAAGCTGGCAATTAATGTGTCCCTGCACAAACTGGCTCTACGGAGGCAAGATGTCATCCTCATCCTCCTCATCCACCGATTCCTCACCCTCTTCAGTGTGTACATCCTCATCCTCACAAAGTATTAACTCGTCCCCACTTGAATCCACCACCACAGGTCCCTCTGTACCTTCTGGAGGCTGGTCTCCCTGGAAGAGCTGATAATTCATTTTGATGAACATCATCTTCTCCACATTCTGTGGAAGCAACCTCCTACGCCTTTCGCTGACAAGGTTCCCGGCTGCACTAAACACTCTTTCGGAGTACACACTGGAGGGGGGGCAACTCAGGTAAAATAGAGCCAGTTTGTACAGGGGCCTCCAAATTGCCTCTTTTTCCTGCCAGTACAGGTATGGACTGTCTGACATGCCTACTTGGATGCTGTCACCGATGTAATCCTCCACCATTCTGTCAATGGTGACAGTATCATATGCAGTGACAGTAGACATGTCAGAAATTGTTGCCAGGTCCTTCAGTCCGGACCAGATGTCCAAACTTGGTCCTGCCTGCCCTGCATCACCGCCAGCGGGTTGCTTAGGATACCTAAGTTTTTTCCTGGCAGCCCCAGTTGCGGGAGAAAATGAAGAAGGAGCCGTTGACGTGTCACGTTCCGCTTCAGCTGACAGTGTGTTCACCAGCAGGTCTTTGCACCTCTGCAGGCTTGTGTCGGCCGGAAAGAGAGACACCACATAGGCTTTAAACCTAGGATCGAGCACGGTGGCCAAAATGTAGTGGTCTGATTTCAACAGATTGACCACCCTGGAATCCTGGCAAAGCGAATGAAGGGCTTCATCCACAAGTCCCACATGCCGAGCGGAATCGCTCCGTCTTAGCTCCTCCTTCACTTTCTCCAGCTGCTTCTGCAAAAGCCTGATGAGGGGAATGACCTGACTCAAGCTGGCAGTGTCTGAACTGACTTCACGTGTGGCAAGTTCGAAGGGCTGAAGAACCTTGCACAACACGGAAATCATTCTCCACTGCGCTTGAGTCAGGTGCATACCCCCTCCTTTGCCTATGTCATAGGTGGATGTATAGGCTTGTATGGCCTTTTGCTGCTCCTCCATCCTCTGAAGCATATAGAGGGTTGAGTTCCACCGCGTCACAACCTCTTGCTTCAGGTGATGGCGGGGCAGGTTCAAGAGTGTTTGCTGGCGCTCCAGTCTTCGGCACGCAGTCGCTGAATGGCGAAAGTGGCCAGAAATTTTTCGGGCCACCCAAAGCGTCTCCTGCACGCCCCTGTCGCTTTTCAGAAAATTCTGCACCACCAAGTTTATTGTGTGAGCAAAACATGGGACGTGCTGGAATTTGCCCAGATGTAATGCCCGCACAATATTGGTGGCGTTGTCAGATATCACAAATCCCCAGGAGAGTCTAAGTGGGGTAAGCCACTGGGCGATGATTTCCCTCAGTTTCTCTAAGAGGTTGTCGGCGGTGTGCCTCTTACTGAAACCGGTGATACACAGCGTAGCCTGCCTTGTAACGAGCTGGCGTTTCTGAGATGCTGCTACTGGTGACGCTGCTGCTGTTGCTGCGTAAGGTGATACATCTACCCAGTGGGCTGTCACAGTCATATAGTCCTTAGTCTGCCCTGTTCCACTTGTCCACATGTCCGTGGTTAAGTGGACATTGTGTACAATGGCATTTTTCAGGACACTGAGGACACTTTTTCTGACGTTTCTGTACAGTCTCGGTATCGCCTGCCTAGTGAAGTGGAATCTAGACGGGATTTGGAACCGGGGACACACTACCTCCATCAATTGTCTAAATCCCACTGCACTAATGGCGGATACCGGACGCACGTCTAACACCAACATAGCAGTCAAGGCCTCAGTTATACGTTTTGCTTCAGGATGACTGCTGTCGTACTTCATCCTCCTCGCTAAGGACTGTTGGAGGGTCAATTGTTTAGTAAAAGTAGTGGTGTTCCTACTTCCTCTCTGGGATGATGAACGACTCCCAGCAGCAGCAGCAACAGCAGCAGCGGCAGCAGTAGGCGTAGCAATGCAGGATCCTCCGGAGGAATCCCGGATAGGAGAGTCAGTCATGCCAGTGATATGGCCTGCAGGACTACTTCCGATCCTGACTAAGGAGGAAATTGACGAGGAGGGAGTTGACGGTGTGGTTTGCAGGCGCTTGGATACAACAGGACAACGGGATTTAGGTGTCCCTGGACTGCTTACGGTCTGAGCCAAAGTTTCTGAACTTGACAGTAACTTTTTATGAACGCGCTGCAGGTGCCGTATAAGGGAGGATGTTCCTAGGTGGTTGACGTCCCTACCCCTACTTATTTCACCTTTACATATGGTACATATGGCAAGACAGTTGTTGTCCGGATTTGGATAGAAATATTGCCAGACCAAAGAGGTGGAATGTTTGGTCTTCTGCCCAGGCATGACCGTGATGGGCTTTTTCATCCCACGGACAACAACTGTCTCCCCCGGAGCCTGATTTAAACAAACCACATCACCATCAGAATCCTCCTCGCCAACTTCCTCCTCAGCGCCAGCTACACCAGTATCCTCATCCTGTTGTACTTCAACAGTGACATCTTCAATTTGCATATCAGCAAGTGGACTGTGGGTGCTCCTTTCAGCACTTGCAGGGGGCGTGCAAATGGTGGAAAGAGCCACCTCTTCCCGTCCAGTGCTGGGAAGGTCAGGCATCGCAACCACCACCACACTTGGACTCTCTTTGGGGATTTGTGATATCTTCTTAGAAAGCACAGTTCTTCGCTGTGCTTTTGCCAGCTTAACTCTTTTGATTTTTTTAGTGGGAGGAGTGCTTCCATCGTCATGTGAAGCTGAACCACTAGTCATGAACATACTAGGGATCGACCTTAGCCGTTCCTTGCCACTCCGTGTCGTAAATGGCATATTGGCAAGTTTACGTTTCTCTTCAGCTGATTTAAATGTCTTTTTCAAGGTCATTTTCCTGAACTTTGCCATTTGGGATTGTATGTGCCCTCTACTATGACATTGGGCATCGGCCTTGGCAGACGACGTTGATGGCATGTTATCGTCTATGTCATGACTAGTGGCAGCAGCTTCAGCACTAGGAGGAAGTGGTTCTTGATCTTTCTCTATTTTATTTTTATCGGAGAAAGTTTGGTCCTCCATTTATGTTATATCGATTTGATATATACGTGCGGCTAAACACAGAAAATAAATTTTTTTTTGGTTCGGACTGGAGTGTACTTTGTGGGTTACAGCACCCTTTAACGGTCAAGCCAGCCGGCCCTTTACTTATGACACAGGCGCACTCTTGGCACTACTTTGTTGATGCACGTGCGGCTACTGCGCACACAATTCACAAACACAGAAAATAATTTTTTTTTGGTTTGGACTGGAGTGTACTTTGGGGGTTACAGCACCCTTTAACGGTCAAGCCAGCCGGCCCTTTACTTATGACACAGGCGCACGCTTGGCACTACTTTGTTGATGCACGTGCGGCTACTGCGCACACAATTCACAAACACAGAAAATAATTTTTTTTTGGTTTGGACTGGAGTGTACTTTCGGGGGTTACAGCACCCTTTAACGGTCAAGCCAGCCAGCCCTTTACTTATGACACAGGCGCACGCTTGGCACTACTTTGTTGATGCACGTGCGGCTACTGCGCACACAATTCACAAACACAGAAAATAATTTTTTTTTGGTTTGGACTGGAGTGTACTTTCGGGGGTTACAGCACCCTTTAACGGTCAAGCCAGCCGGCCCTTTACTTATGACACAGGGGCACTCTTGGCACTACTTTGTTGATGCACGTGCGGCTACTGCGCACACAATTCACAAACACAGAAAATAATTTTTTTTTAGGTTTGGACTGGAGTGTACTTTCGGGGGTTACAGCACCCTTAACGGTCAAGCCAGCCGGCCCTTTACTTATGACACAGGCGCACGCTTGGCACTACTTTGTTGATGCACGTGCGGCTACTGCGCACACAATTCACAAACACAGAAAATAATTTTTTTTTGGTTTGGACTGGAGTGTACTTTCGGGGGTTACAGCACCCTTTAACGGTCAAGCCAGCCGGCCCTTTACTTATGACACAGGCGCACGCTTGGCACTACTTTGTTGATGCACGTGCGGCTACTGCGCACACAATTCACAAACACAGAAAATAATTTTTTTTTAGGTTTGGACTGGAGTGTACTTTCGGGGGTTACAGCACCCTTAACGGTCAAGCCAGCCGGCCCTTTACTTATGACACAGGCGCACGCTTGGCACTACTTTGTTGATGCACGTGCGGCTACTGCGCACACAATTCACAAACACAGAAAATAATTTTTTTTTTGGTTTGGACTGGAGTGTACTTTCGGGGGTTACAGCACCCTTAACGGTCAAGCCAGCCGGCCCTTTACTTATGACACAGGCGCACGCTTGGCACTACTTTGTTGATGCACGTGCGGCTACTGCGCACACAATTCACAAACACAGAAAATATATTATTTTTTTAGCACTTGGGGGGAGCACCCCTGATGGACAGAGCACCCCCTGGACAACACTACAGCACCCCTTTAGGACTGGGACACTGCACAGGACTTTGGAACTGACTGCACAACACAGTCCAGCCAGCCCCTATGGACTTTGAAGTAGTGGACACAGCCCCTATTAACAACAGCAGCACAGCACAACACAGCCAGCCCCTATGGACTTTGAAGTAGTGGACAACAGCAGCACTACACTACACTACACTACACAGCACTAACTCCCACCCTCCCTCTTCACTGTCCACAGCCGAGTGAGAAAATGGCGCCGACGCGGGTACCTTATATAGGATCCAAAACCCGCGAGACTCGGAAGGCGGGATGATGACGTTTTGCCTCGATGTCAGATCCGAGTGAGGCGGGAAAAGTCGAGCCTGACTCGGATCGGACTCGGATCGGGGGGGCTCGGGGGGGTTCGGATTTCAGAAATCCGAACCCGCTCACCCCTAATATATATATATATATACAGACCAGGAGGTGCGGCACTCACGGACCCATATGAGGAAACACGAAGGTGAGCCAAATGGTAACGTTTCAGTTCTTTTATGTAACTGTCTTCAGAATATATATATATATGTACTACAGAATAAATATTAAAAACCTTTCAAAGACTGAAAATAATCAGGTGACATTTCTCATAATTATACTTTCACAGTGAGTGGATGGACAGGAATGTAGAATACATGTATAGTACATCAGATGTACCATGTCTACTAAGGCTTTTATGTTAGAAAGATCATTCTCTTGCAGCTGTACATTTAATTCTATATCGCAGTGACCCAGAATGAAGTGTTGGTGAAATTTATAAACAGACACTTAGGGGCCCATTTATTAACGAATGATAAGCGTTTTGTTCATTGTTTTTAAAAGTCGCCTAAGCACCTTTCCGGTAACTATTAAGGCAGAAACCGCAGTTTGTCTAAATGTAGTGAGCAGCGCTCGGCTGCTTTCTCCCACCCATACAATCTGTATGGGCTTTGTATTTAACAACAAGTGGTGTCTGTGTCTTATCGCTCGTTGTGAAGGTTCAAATTCGCCAGGTAATCCTGGCGTCCATCTGCGTTGTGAGTAGCCGGCATCTGGAACATTACCCACAATGCAGTGCTGCAGCACCGTCTCCTGGCCATGTTCTCCGCCCACTCACCCCACTTTCTGCCCCCTCCATCCCACTCTCTGCACCCTCCTGGATCCGCTTCATTCATGGGAGTCAGTGGATGAGATAAAAACGCTGCCTGGTAAATTAACACTATTGCTCACTATAAGGTAGTGGTAAATACCAGCAGCAAGTAACTAAATAACGCTGCAAGCGGCAACCCATTTTTATTTCTTGTTAAATGGGGCCCTCATCTTTTGGTATCTTCCAATGTCCTGTACAAAACTAATCCCTTTGTGAAGTTCTAAAAAGCCCTTTACGGTAGCGTAATGTTCTGGCAAGGGGCTTTTCTCTAATCACCGAAAATTTTCAGTATAGCCAGTGTTTAAAGTGGTCCTAGAGACATGGTGGAACTCATCCCCCCCCATCCCAACTCTCGTCCTCTTTTAATAAAGGGACAGCGGCGTGTGGTGCAAAAAGGGGCATGATCTCAAAAGAAAGGGGCGTGGTCACACAGTAGTATCCCCAATTCAAATTACGCCACACAGTAGCACAATCTTATTCACATTACACCGCATATAGGGCTCGATTCAGACCCGCTCGCTAGATGCGTTCGTATGCACCCAGCATATGCAAATCCAGCCAACTCATAGCATGGCAGGCGATCGCACGGCAAGGCATTAGTACGCCCACTATGTCTTGGCGTGCGATCGCATTGTGTATGCAAATGCCCACCAGCCTGTCTTAAGACATCCACCTGCGCACGTCATCTCCAGGAAGTGTATGCAACCATCGGTACATTGGGTACCATCAGATGCGATCGCAACGCTTGAGGCAGACCATACCCTACCACAAGCACTGCGAGCACTTCAGTGCAAAAACCAGCCACGTGACGTGTATTATGATGCTGCTTCTTAATTATGCACGCCTCTGAAATGGCATTTACGCTCTGGCATGCCTGCTTTTGCACCTCCACTCCCTCGTTTATAATGTCCCACCCACAAACGGCTTCTCCTGTCACTCACTCTGCTGTTCTGTCTATGCGCAGCGAGCAGACGTTTCCCGATTTCTCGCACTGGTTCGCGCACTGAGATGCGTACGCTTGTGCAGAATATGAAAATCGCCCAGCGTTGAGCGAGCGCATCCTAGCGAGTGGGTCTGAATCGAACCCATAGTTCCGATTCACATTACACCACATAGTAGTGTCCCTTATTCATGTTATGACACACAGTAGTGCCCCTTTTACACAATGCCCACATAAGTGCCCTTTATACACAATGCCCACAGTAGTAGTGCCACTAATACACATAATGCCACCAGTACCAGTGCCCCTTATACAATGCCCACAGCAGTAATGCCCCTTACACATAATGTCCCCTGTAATAGTGCCCCCAGTAGCAATGCCCACTGTAGTGGTGCCCCTTATGCAATGCTCCTGTAGTGGTGCCCCTTATGCAGTCCCCGCAGTGGTAGTGCCCCTTATGCAGAGCCCACAGTAGTGGTGCCCCTTATGCAGTGCCTTCAGTAGTGGCGCCCCTTAAGCAGAGGCCCAGAAGTGGTGCCCCTTATGCAGTGCCCCCTATGCAATGCACCCATTAGTAGTGCCCTGAGTAGTAATGCCCCCAGTAGTAATGCCCCTTGTAGTAGTGCCCCCTGTAGCAATGCCCCCAGTAGTAATGCCCACAGTAGTAATTCCCCCAGGAGTGGTGCCCCTTATGCAATGCCCCCACTAATTGTGCCCCAAGTGGTAATGCCCCCATTAGTAATGCCCCTAACACAGAAAAGAAGCAGTAACACACAATACTTACCTTAAGCCCCGCTCCTGTGTCTGCTGCCGTGCGACTGGCTGCTCCTCAGAACTATGGGAGGTATGTCATGACATCTCTCCCATAGTGCCCACTGCAGACTGCGGGAGCCGGAAGCCGGAGCTCAGTTGTGAACTCCAGTCTCCGCTGCCACTGTAGGGAATTAGTTGGGCACCCGCTGATAACAAAATCAGCTACCTGCGGTGCAGGGCTGACTGGCCAGGTAAGGTGGGCTAGAGGCGGCGCAACTGGTTCAGCCTCCAAATAGAACTGATAAAATACAACTCGGCCCATACTTAAGTAATAGCTGGTCTTGTCTCCAGATAGCAGCACCGATGTCCACAGACCTTTCTGACAGCTGCAGCTATTGAGATTGACAGCTGCCGTTGCCCTATCACCACAGCAGGGACAGCACGATGCGTGCCGCTATAATACATCTACCCTAAAATGCGATAAACGCAGCAGGAAACTATGGAAAAAGGGGTTATCTTTGCCTTATAAATAGAGCCCTGTCCTGTCCTGTTTTTTGCTGTTCAGCCCGGGCTGCCTCCAAAAGTAACTTTCTGGATCCATCATTACAAAATGACACGTACAACAGCAGAGGGTTCTTAGTGCTTGTTTAATAATGACAAGTATTCAGGTGCAGAGATTTATGTGGGTCTATGTATATAGCTGAAACTTGTGACAGCATCATTTTTATCCCTCACAGACAGACATGCAAAATGTGCAATGTTAGGTGGCATGACGTCACTCGGGTTGTGTCTAAAATGGGAGGTATTAAAAGGAGAAGTGCAAATATAAATCGAACACTTTTCAGAAAACAAAGGCAGCCTTGATATGAATAATAATCGCAGGCTGCACACAGCACAAAGAAAGCAATCTGCTGCCTTTTCAGTTGACTTTTTCGCCCATTCCTTTTTATGTGTGTGACACAGTGAGAGCTGCAGGACCAGCTGCTGCTTGAGGCCTTTAAACTTTCCTATCTGCAGTCCAATCCTCAAAGGCAGAATCCTGCTGAGAGCCTCACAAACAGCGTGCGAAGCTTGCTAGACGGTGGGTGTGGCTACCACTGCTACACTGGAGTAGGAAGCTTTGTGTTCAGCACAGGAGATCATTAGGGTTCAATGGGATCCTGCTACAGAATAAATCAAATGTGATATCAAGAGCTGCCACTAGGGGGAAGAGCTCAGCCAACTGTCCTGGGTTTTCAAGATCATTAAAAATAGCAGGAGCTGTGTGTAGAAATCTGATGTCAGACATCTCAGTATCTAAAAATAGATTAGAAATGTGTATCTGCTAATAAATCTAGCACGGTATCTTCCACGTAATGTTCTTTGGGTACGCACTACGCAGTCTATTCATGGATGACTCCCAGCAAACTGACAGCAGTTGGGCGATCAACTGAAAGCTGTACCCGTCCCAAATGCTATATGGATAGGAATAGGGTGCTCTATAACTTGGGACAGGCAGACCACCTATTACCCAGGCAGTTACAATATGTTCTGTCTTGGGCCAGTCTCTGCACAGCTCCAAGTTCAAAGAGTATATGTTGCCCAACCTGCACCTTTTTCAGTCAGGCATATGATGCAAGCCTGCATGGAGCAGACAGGAGAAGAGACAAAGAAGATGGATTGAAACAAATACATGAAAGCAGCGCTTTACAGAGAATATTCGGCCATTCACATCAGTCCCTGCCCCAGCAGAGTTTACCCTGATATTCCCTACCACATGCTCACTAGGGTTAATTTTTGTTGGGAGCCAATTAACTTATTTTTGGAGTGTGGGAGAAAACCTGAGTACCTAGGGGAAACCCATGTAAGCACAGGGAGAATATACAAACTCCACACAGTTAGGGCCGTAGTGGGAACTGAACCCACGACCTCAGTGCTGTGAGGCAGTAATGCTAACCATCACACTGTCTGTGCTTGATGTGCATAAATACGTGTAATGGCTCAGAAAGACTGTGATATAGTAGTCCCTGTTTTATGCGGAAGTGCAAGTTCAAATAAATGAAAAGTGAATGTAACTGCTAACAGATGACATATACAAAAGCAGGGGTGCAAACGGCCAGGAAACGCTACCGTATCCCCTCCCTGCACTTGTATGACTGAGGCGCTTCCAGTCTGTAGCATATAATGGGAATGAATAAACCTACTGTAAGATAGAAGGATATTAGAAGTCACTGTGGTATCATGTGGCCGTGTACAAGTACTAGGCCGCAGCTATGATACTGTTGTGTCACAGAACAATTCCATGTGACACATGTAATATCACTGCTTACCACATATTAGGATATATTTTACAGGGCTGTATTCATGACAATCGTGCATGTTATCCTTTATCCTCACAGGCAATAACCTACTGTATAGGGCAGCATATAAAGTGCCATTAAATGAAGCAGCATTGTGCAGTCATTGGCGTTTAAATTATCTATTCTTTTATCGGCCGCAGTATGGAATAATAAATGTGAAGGTCTGAAATCCAGGCCCCTATCAGGGTAATAATGCTTAGTAAGGAACTCAGGGGGTCATTCAGACCAGCTCGCGAGCGCAGGACCCTCGCAAGCGGGTCGATGTTGCCCCACTGCGCATGCGCACGACGGAGGGAGCTCTGTCGTGCGCATGTGCGAGACGCGGCTAGCGACGGGCTATCCGTCGCTCCGGGTCTCGCACCAAAGGGGGCGTGCTGTCGATGATGATTGACAGCATGCCCCCTTTGGTGGGCGTGCCGGGTGGTGGCTGCCAGACGGAGGCGTTCCCATGGGAACGCCTACCGTCTGAAGCCGGCCCCACTGACATCACTAGTGCCGCAGGGTCTCCGTCGCAAGCCCGATGGTCGCGATGGTCTTGACCATCGCGACCATCATCATGGACGCTCGCATAAGCTGTGGGTGGTAACCCACAGCTATGCGAGCGACCATAAGGCCGCTCCATTTTCATGTAGGAGGGCCCTGATTCAGAGCGAGCGCTCTGGTCATAGCGTCCGGCTCTGAATCAGGCCCTCAGGGCCTGAGACGGACACTGTAGCACACTGCATCTTTGAACACAGTGGCTGTGCTACAATATGCAAAAGCCACAAGATCCTTATAATAGTAATAAGTAATAAGACACCCAGGGGCGGATTGAGATGGAAAACCAATTTATGGAAGCAGCCCTAATGTGGATGGGGCTGCTTCCATAAATGGAAATGGATGTTCAGGTGGAGGGGTATGTCCAGGGGACGAGATCCCTCCTCGTAGGGCCTGATTCTGAGTTGGACATAGATGCAGCCTTCCTTGCGTTTTTTGCTGCAGTTGTATCTGCAAGTTTATGCTAATGCCACTGTAGCAGGGCCGAGTGTACCAGTGCAGTCACTAGCCCTGCTGCTCACCTTCCACACCTGGAGGGTGGGGGTGCCTCAAGTCGGAGGGGGCCCCGGACACCAGGGTGGGCTGAGATCTGGAGGGATCCCAGCCCCATCTGAGGGTGTGACGGGCTCCATGTGCAGCAGCGGGCCGGGATCATTTGCGATCCTGCCCCCCACCTGGCGCTGCGGGCATGAAGGTGGCGGTGGATTACCACCGCTGCTCCATGAGCGTGATGGCGGCAGGTCTGAATCTGCCAGGATTCAGACTCCGCCAATCTGCATGCGCCCATTTGAATTTGGTGCCGACTGTGAGCCAATCAGGGCTCACAGTCCAGCAGCCAGCAGGGGATGGCCGCGGCTAGCCAATCACAGCTCCCTGCATCATCGCCCCGCCCCCTGGCAACGGCTTGAATTAGCTGGCATGAGGGGGCAGAAAAGAGTCCGGGAAGAAGCGGTGAAGAGCTCCCAAAAATAGAAGCATGAAGACAACGCCGAAAGTCCCGCAGGGCGGCGGCCATTGAAAAAGAGCTCACACAGGCTGCCGCCCACCGGGTGAAGAGCTGCAGACCAACACCCACCAGGAGTGGAGTCGGAGAAGACACCGGAAGCCCTGGGACAGCAGTGGGCCACGCAAAAGAGCTACCCCCAGCCACTGCTGCCCAGGTGAAGACCCCAGGAAGCCCGGAGGTGAGGGAAGGCATTCCGCCTCCCGTGTAGACCACGCAGAGGCTGTGGCTGGGTCTGGCTCGGCTCAACGGAGGACCCCAGGACTGGTAAGCGCCCGCATACCTCCCAGAACTATCAGGGTTCAGCGCTAGGCCGTGGGCATGTTAATTTGGCGCTAGGCCGTGGGCATGTTAATTCGGCACTAGGCCGTGGACATGTTAATTCGGCACTATGCCGTGGTCATTATAGTTTAGCGCTAGGCCGTGGGCATGTTACTTCAGCGCTAGGCTGTGATCATGGTAGTTCGGCGCTAGGCCTTGGATGAAGGTAAATCAGGCTAGGCCATATGGATTATTGCTGTCGGCGCTAGGCCGTGATCATTGTAGTTTGGTGCTAGGCCTTTGATGAAGGTAAGTCAGACTAGGCCATAGGGATTATTGCTGTCGGCGCTAGGCCATGATCATTGTAGTTTGGCGCTAGGCCTTGGACATTGGTAGGTCAGGCTAGGCCGCAGGTACAAAAGGGCAGAAGGCCCTAGAGACATCGTGAAATTTGGTCAGGCGGTCAGGCCCCCATTAAAGGTAGACTGTTCTGGGACCGGGACATTCTGCCCCGCAGTCAGACCCCCATTGAAGGTAGGCTGTTGGTAAGTCGCTGTATCTCCCAGTCAGGCCCCCATCAAAGGTAGGCTGTGGTAAGGCATCTGTTATTGCATTGGGTCCTGGGTTGGCCACTTGCTGTTGTGTTTGTTTG
Source organism: Taudactylus pleione (assembly GCA_031769625.1). NCBI lineage: Eukaryota > Metazoa > Chordata > Amphibia > Anura > Myobatrachidae > Taudactylus > Taudactylus pleione. Next base: position 8,726,212 of record JAUIMM010000200.1, on the reverse strand, counting down.
CAGATGCTGAGATCAAAACCACTTGTCCAGCAAGGGGACAAGAGTAATTTTGGTGAGCGTAAGCTGTGTTTTGTATGCTGTTTGTCTTGTGTGTTACCCATTTCCCTTTCGGGCGTTTTTGTTCGGGGTACACCCTTGTGCTTGGCACGTAGGTGTAGTCCGTCTGAGACCTAAAGTACCAATGATGACAATCCACTGATCCCAGTCGAGGTCACCCCACCTCAGCATGTTGTTCTCTTCCAGGGACTGGAGTGGGAACCCCAATCATGACTGTCCGCGTCCGACCTGTGTTCCAGGACCGTCGATAGGAGCGCCCTCGGCGGCCTGAAGGCGAGAAGCTGGGAGTCAGGAGGTAAGTGTCCGAGTACATCAACACCGCAGTCGTTGGACACCCACTTCCCCGGGGGATCCACCCCTCTTACATCACTGCAATGCCCTTACCTGGGGTACATTCGTGCGTCCGACGTGTTTCCTTCTACTTTTGAGAACTTTTTCTTCAAACACGTTGATGCTTTCCTTTTTGCTGCATTCAGAGCCGTAACTAGACTTTTTGGTGCCCTGTGCCAGAAAGAGCATTGGCACCCCCCCATTTTTCAAAGGGACATAATGCACCCAGAAAAGGGCCATGGCTTCATGGGGAAGGGCCAGGGAAGAGATAGGAGAGGCCAGGAGATGCTGGGGAAGAAATAAGAGGAAGCTACAAGTGAGAATGATAATAAACAGAAATGTGACAGGCCCAAACAGCGCCCCCTAACCTGTGGGTGCCCTGTGCGATGGCACCGGCCGCACTACCCTAGCTACGGCCCTGGCTGCATTCATTCTATACATTGACGTACGAAAGAAGTTGTCACTTCCTACAAGCTAGAAGCTACTATAATCATCTATTGTTCCATTGGTCCTGCATGACGTGAGGGAGTGCTTTGAAATCAGGATTACCTGCCTCCCACAACTGAGACTCTAGCTGGCCAGCTACTACGGGATATCCCCAGCATATCACACTTTCCGGGAACAGCTGCCAGCACTGCCCCACTGTATTTACTAGGACAGTCAGCTTGTGCATACCTTTTCCACCGCTACACACACTCTCAAGTGCCAAGGTGTATGGCACAGCGGTGAGTTACATCTAATTTATAGTTGTTTCACGCTGGGGAGATTGATAATAAGGGGCTCTATTTATTAACATTATTTTTAGTAAAAGCGTGTTTTCACACCCTTTTCACATTATTTTAGTTGTCTAAAGGGCAAATGGAGTAGAATTCGTAAAATTCTACTCCAAGCCCTAATAATCACATATGGCAGGGGTGGTGTAGCGGCGGCCAGTCGACGCATACTCGGCACCTTGTCACTGTATTTTTTACGAAAAATACAGAGATAAGGCTGCGGATGGGATTCGCAGGGACAGAGCTTTATCGCAAGCTCTGTCCCCGCCAAGGATTTTTAATAAATCCCTGTGATATTTCCTAAATTTGCAATGCAAATTCAATTTGCATTTTAATGCGGATTGTAGTAACTAGAGCCCTAAGTGAAAATCTGTCTTGCTATGGAACTTTTGTGATATATACCAAACGCTGAAACGTCCAGGTTGGGACTGTCTATTTTAAGAATTCGGCACCCCTAGAAAACATCTCAGACATTTTTATTTATACGGACATATTTTCTGCATATTTCTCCATGGTGTTTTATACCAAGATGATGGGAATTACAGTTTTATATGTTTTTGATATATTTTTTTATTTATATTATGTGTTGTTAGTAAATGTTTATATATATATAATTATATATGTGTCACACCAAAAAAGGGCACCACTCAGAGTCTTCTTTACCAGTGAATAAACTTCAGCGTTTAATCATCAACGTATCGGGGAATGCATCCCTGTCGTCAGGATACACTATGACGGGGATACATTCCCCGAAACGTTGATGGTTATACACTGAAGTTTCTTCACTGGTAAAGAAGACCCTGTGTGCCACCATATTTTCATGTGATATGTATGGGAGGTGCTGTCCTCCTAAGGAAGGCACCGGAGCAAGTTAATCTGATTGGGTACCCGAGTACCGGGTCTTGTTGTGGATAGATATATTAGGGATGTCCGCCGACCCCTGTGCTTTGGTTTTGGATCTATATCTCCTTCGGGTTTTGGATCTGGATTTGGTTTTGCCAAAACCACCCTTGGTGTTTTGGTTTTAGTTTTGGATCTGTATTTTATTTAAAAAAATTGTTAAAAACTGCTAAAATCACAGTACCCCAATTACTATGTTTTGAGGAACTCGTCGGGGTTGCCCCCTGTCTCCAATTCTCTTTAACCTGGTGATAGATCCTTTGTTATGTCTTTTGCAAAATGATTTAGAATTTCAAGGGATCAAGATAGGAAATAAAGAAATTAAACTCACCGCCTTTGCAGATGATATTTTGCTTTATATATCAAACCCAGCAACAATTTGGAGATTGCTTGGGATTTCAAGTAAATTGGTCAAAATCGGTAGCACTTCGATTGGGTTCCGGAAACTTTTTGGAAAATGGTTTGGGGGAGGCTGAACTAAAATGGAGATCTGACTTTATAACCTATTTAGGGATTGTTATACCACGGAAGCCAAGTCTTCTGTATGAAGTAAACTACACATCTGCTATACGAGGGGTGTCTGGTGAGCTGGAGGGCTGGAAAGCATTGTCACTACACTATATAGGCAGGGAAAATTTAATCAAGATGGTGTCATTCCCTAGGTTGTTATATTCCAAGTTTTACCTTTAATGTTGACACCCAAGGACACCCAACAACTTAATTTATTATTTCGGAAGTTCATATGGAAGGGCAAACGTCCCCATATTGGGCTTATAAAGTTACAACAAACTGTAACTAATGGGGGAATACATTTTCCAGATGTCCAGTTGTATTGTCAGGCAGCCCATCTCAGATACCTCCAAGATTGGCTACATTGCCATAATAACTACTAATATCTTTCTTGCATTTATATGATCAAGAAGTTTTACCCCAATATTGGGATAACCCTTTACTATGGTCTGTCAGAAAATTATGGCACATCACACGCCACAAATAAAATTTTAATGTTCATAACACATTATTTCTCCTATTAATATCAAATCCAAATTTTCAGGAAGGGCGAGCCGGATACCCTTTTACTGTCTGGAGAGTAGGTGGAGTGTCCAATATAGGGTGAATGGTAAATATGGAGACCCACCGATCCCTCACGTTCCAGGAGATGTCTGAAAAATACCCAGTGATAACTGGATACCCAGTAGCATTTTTATTGGCACAGCACTATGTCAGTCTGGTAATAATACATCTTTCTTCTGTTGTCTGGGATAGTTTACTGGATGTGATGCTGCGGAAACAATCTCAGAATAGAGGGGCGATTTCTTCAGCTTATAATTGGCTTCGAAGCTCGTTAGATCACACCAAATCTCAGAGAGGTATTGTGGTTTGGACCTCCCAAATTCCGAGTCTGTGGGTGGATGAATTGCTAGATGCACATTACAAAGCCTGTAGATCATTTCCTTCCATTATGTATACGTACATGTTCCTTAACATATTACACAGAACGTATCTTTCCCCATATAGGAGATTTTTGATCAGTTTATCTGATTCACATCATTGTTTTAAATGTGGAAATCTCCAAGCAGACCTAAAACATTGCCTTTGGGATTGCCCCATAATACGTAAATTTTGGATTGATGTTCGTTCATATTCAGTAACACATTTAATCAATTATTTACCTCTAAGTCCAGAGTGGGCACTGTTTGGGATTACTTCCAGTGATTTGCACATAACGAGAGGAAGCCTTAAACTATTGTTGGCAGTGATTCCCGCGGCGAGGAAATCCATCCTGCAGAGCTGGATTCAACCGGAACCACCTTCTATGAGTTTTTTCAAAGCTAAACTTTTCTATCTCTTTAGAATGGAGTGGGTGGGAACTACTTTGGAAAGGGAGACAAAGGTTGAACGTTTCTTTGCAGTATGGGAGAGTTACATTGCAACCCTTTCTACAGCTCTTAAAACTCAAATATGTAACTCGTTTTCAAACATCACATGGTTCAAACATCGTATAGTGGATAACGATCCTCCAATAGTTTTGTAAATCTAGATTATAGATATAAATTTTTAGACAAAATTTCAAGGGTGCTGCTCGAGGAGGAAATTTGGGGGAGGGGAGAGGCGAACAAACAAAGACATCTTTTGTTATATTCTTTTTTTTTTATTTTTTATGTTTGTTCAATATGTTTCCCTTTTTATGAAGGTACAATGGACCTTATTCAGAGTCGGTCTCAAGCGCCGATGTGCTCGTAACCGACTTGATAGTTAGTCCTGAACGTGCGCAAGCCCCTGAGAACAGAGAAACTCTGTCACTCCAGAGCTCGCTACCAAAGGGGCGGCTGTCGATGTTGATCGACAGCTCGCCCCGTTTGGTAGGCGGGTTGGGGGGGTGGTTTCCAAAATGGAGGCATTCCTTAACAAACGCCTACCATTTTGTGGGCGGCTGCACTGACATCATCAGTGATGTCAGTGGGAAGCTTCCTGCTCCATCAGAGCAGAAAGCTCCCTGGGGCTTATGAGTGCCCAGACCCAACCTTAGGGTCTGGTCGTAAGCCAAGATGGTCGCGATGGTGATCACCATTGCGACCATCAACCTGGTCGGTCGTTAAGCTGTGGGAGTTAACAGGATCAGGATGCAAGCAGCCGCCCTGATTCAATGCGACCACTTGCAACTAACGACCGCCTCTGAATGAGGTCCAATGTCAGAAACTGTAATTGTTATACAATATGTTGGTCTATGATATTTGAATTATTTAATGTATTCCTGAAAAGACACAATTTGTACAAATATTTATTTTTTTTAGACTATTTTGTATTCTGTTTATTAGTATACATTGCTTTAATAAATAAAGTGTTAAAAAAACCTGCTAAAATCACATAATTTGGGCTTTTTTTGTTCCTACAGCATTATTAATCTGAATAACATTAATGTCCACTCGTTTCCAGTCAATTTTGATCACCTCACAGCTCACAATATTGTTTTCAGTTGGTTTAGGTCCAAAATTTGCACCAAACTAGCTGGCTGACTAAGGCACATGGTACATACGGAAACATAGGTTTTCATTAATCAAGAGGCCTGAGGAAAATGAAGGGGTTGGGTATGAAATGCCGACGGCCAGGAAGTCGTCTGACTAAATACCCGAACGCTAAAGAGCCTGACTGGGGCTGGTAAGTACCCTAACCCTTCCCTCCACCCCTAACCCATCTCTTAGTGGTGCCTAACCCTAATCTCCCCCCCGGTGGTGCCTAACCCTAACCTCCCCCTGGGGGAGCCTAAACCTAACCCCCCCTCCCCACACCCTAAACCTAACCCTCCTGGGGTGGTGCCTAACCCTAACCTCCCCCAGGTGGTGCCAAACCCTAACCCTCCCGGGGTGGTGCCTAACCCTAACCTCCCACCGGTGGTGCCTAACCCTACCCCCCCTCCCCGCACCCTAAACCTAATCCTCCCAGGGAGGTGCCTAAACCTAAGTCCCCACAGGGGTGCCTAAAGCTAACCCCCCACTGTGGCTAAGCACTAACAGTGCACGGCTTTCCTTCGTTTGGAATCTAGACGGGCGTCAGGATTTCGACGCCTGTCTTCAGCTTCCCGGCCATCAGCATTTTGACCGCATGCCAGATGGAATATGTATGTAGATGAAGACATGGACAGGAAGGGCTGATTGTTAGTAAATTTCATTTCATTTTTTGATTCCGAAGCAAATTTATGAGGTAGGAGGGGAGAGCATGGGTGAACAATAAGTCCCATGTTTTGCCCAAAAAATCAACTTGATGGTTCAGAATATTTTTTAAAATGAAAGGGGCATGCAGGAGATGCTGTCTGTGGCCATAAATATTTCTGGATATTTTTGGCATGTCAAAGATTGCAGTAGCTGTGGCAGCTCAACATGGTACATCAGGAAACAAATGTTTTTATTATTCAAGAGGCCTGAGGGAGTTTTAGTATGTATGTACATTGAAGGCAGGGAAAGGAAGATTTGATTAGTAGTAAATTTAATTACATTTTTTGATTCTGAAGCATATTTATGAGGGAGGAAGGGAGGGGTGGCATTTACAAAAAATATTTAAATAATTCACACCAGTCCTTGCCCAGGTGTACTGCCCCGCACTAAGGGCCTGATTCAGAGCCAGACGCTATTTGCGCTCGCTCGTTCAGAAAAAGGGGCTGGATATTTTACTAGAGCGCTCACTCTTTGCGGTCTGTTGACGCCTCTATGTCTGAGCGAGCAAACGAAATATGCGCTCGCTATTTTGTAAAGACGCCCCCTGGCCGCTCGCATCATACGTCATCTCCGCTATTTATTAGATTAATCGAGTACATCGAAAGGCGTCTGAACTGCTTGCAGTGCTTGTGGTTGGATTTTCCTACCGCAATCATGCGAACAGTTCAGGCTAAGAGACAACCAAGTGACGTGGCCGATGACGCTGCTTTGTTAATTGTGCACACCCTTAAAACACCCGTTTTGACCGTTTGGCACACCTGCGTTCAGATCTCCACTCCCCGTTTTCAAGCACCTTCCCCTGGTACCACCCACAAACGCCTCATCCTGTTACTCAAATTAGCAGGCACTCGCTATTTTGCGAACACACGATTTCCGACCGCACTGACTGGTTGGCGCATGTGCATTACGACCCATACGCATGCGCAGATGTGCGAACATCGCTCAGAGCGAATGAGTGGCCGCTTACCAGCGGCTTTGAATCGGGCCCTAAGTGTCTGACAAGTTTGGAGCAGCCAGCATAACCAATACTCTATCTTCCAATAATCCAGTCAGATGTGATCTGAAGAACTGAGTTTATTATTCGATAGAGGAACTTGCGTGGATGTACACAGATCGATGCGTATAAACAATTGTGCACGTGTGTGCGCATGTGTGATGATAAGATGAGTGATGATAAGTAATGGTAAAACATCGGATGCTGTACCAGGTTGAGCATATGTAATGAACACTGTCTGGGACCGTGTGAAAAGGGAAATGGCTGCTTACAGATCCTTTAGCCCAGGATGCATTGCTATACTGCTATGGAATGTTAAGAAGGACAAAATAGATCAGATTTAAACTGCTGCAGTCCTGACCACTAGGTGGGGCTGCTAATGTGAATTAGTGCAGCATAACAAACCCTATGCTGAAGGTAATCCTTGAGCGCTATGCCTGATGCTGGGAGTGGACTTTCATCCCAGAAGGGGACCAGGAAGACTACTAGTAGTACTTTAAAAAAAACAATTGACTGTTAAACAATCCTTTGCAAGGGGGAGCAGTCACCCAGTTGCACAGCGGATCACTGATGCCATAACATCAACGCTGGTATTAGATGTGCGTCCAATATCCGCCAATAATGCAGTGGGTTTTACACAATTAATTGAGGTCCTGTGTCCCCACCACCAAATCCCATCTAGATTCCACTTCACTAGAAAAGCAATTCCCAAACTCTACAGCAGGGGTGGGGAACCTTTTTTCTGCCGAGGGCCATTTTGATATATATAACATTCGCGGGCCCGGTGCAGGCCATGCCCCCTTTGTGTGATGTCACACGGGGACAGGGCCACAATCACCAGTGATTACAGCAATGCCTGGCGCATACTGAGGTTGCTCCGGGAGAGCTGTGAGGGCAGCGGTGTGACCATCTGAGGCATCCTAAGGACGCTCCAGGCAGCACTGCTGCATAGATTCTGGCCGCAGGGTGCCATTATAGGCAGGGCTGTTTCTAGGGGCAGGCGACCCGTGCAATCGCACGGGGCGTGCCGCCTCCGACCCCTGCTGCAGAAACAGCCTGTTAACTGCCGGGCACCCGCTGAGATTCAGTTACCAGCGGGCACCCGGCAGAGCAGAGCAGCCGGAGACGGAGGCTCCGGCTTCCGGCTCCCCCAATGTGCACTATGGGAGGACGTCATAACGGCTTTCCCATAGTGCAGAGAGAGGAGCAGCCGAGTGGAGCAGACGCCGGAGCAGGGCTGAAGGTAAGTATTACTGGGGGGTTTTTTGTGTGCAGGCAGCCTGGACAATACTTGGGGGGAGGCACTACCACTGGGGGCACCCGGGCACTACTACTGGGGACATTACTCTGGGGGCACTTATGCTGGGGGAGACACCACTACTGGGGGCACCCGGGCACTACTACTGGGACATTACTCAGGGGGCACTTCTACTGGGGTCATTGCTTAGGAGGCACCACTACTGGGTGCATTACTCAGGGGCCAGGGGCACTTTTACTGGGGGCACTACTACTTGGGGCTTTACTACTTGGGGCACTACTACAAAGGGAGCATTACTATTGGGGGCACTAATACAGGGGCATTAATACTGGGGAATTTATACAGGGGACAGTACTACAGGGGGCATTACTATTGGGGGCAATACAACTGGGGACACTATTACTGGGGCACTACAACAGGGACCATTACTATTGGGGGCATTACTGATGGGTGCATGACTACAGGGGGCACTACTAATGGGGTCACTGCATAAGGGGCATAAATACTGGGGGCACTGCATAAGGGGACAACTACAAGGGGCACTGCATAATGGACACTTTTGCCTGAGAGCCAGTGGGGGGGAAGCCTAAGACCTGTCGGAATGGAATGGCAAGGGAGGGAGCTGGAATGAAGTGTGTATTATGTGAATCAATGTGTTTTATGTGGTTCTGGATTTAATAATGTATTTGAGGTGGATGTGGTTTTAAAAAGTAGTTTATGTGCCTCTGGCTTTTCCAATATATTTTATGTGGAAGTGGTTTGTTGCAGTGTATTTTATGTGGACCTGGCTTGTATTTTGTATGTGCTGGGCTCGCTCCCAACGCGATTAAAACCGGGTGTGATGCAAGGTCATACTTCTGCAAATGTCACACCAAAGGCATGCACACAGAAATTCAGCGTGGGCTTGAGACAGCTAGGCCACACCCCATTTTTTGAGCGTGCGCATGCTGTCTTTTATTTAGCTGCATATATTTTTGAGCACTTTGCCTCTGACAGGTTAGACACCCCTGTACTCAGTAGTCACAGTGGCTGACATTCTGTGGTCTTTCCAGATCACGCTCCCTTACTGTGATACCAGACCCCCTCACGATGAGGTCACGCTCACTCCACAATATTACTGCTTCGGGGGGGGGCGCATTTTGACTGCTCGCACTGGGAGCCTCAGACCCTAGAAACTACCCTGCTATCCAGATGAGGCTAGCAGAAAAAAGCTCAGAGGGCCAGACCAAATGATTCCGGGGGCCTTCTACGGCCCCCAGGCCTGAGGTTCCCGATCTCTGCTCTACAGCATGGGTCTTCAACCTTTGGCCCTCCAGTTGCTGTGGAACTTCAGATCCCAGGATGCCCTGCCACAGTTTTAGCATGCTGTTATATCAAAACAGTGGCAGGGCATGCTGGGATGTGTAGTTCCACAGCAGCTGGAGAGCCAAAGGTTGAAGACCCCTACGCCTCCAAAATGCCGTTGTATCCACTGTCCACTTAAACACAGATATGTGGACAAGCGGAACAGAGAAAATGCAAGTTTACATGACTGTAACAGCCCACTGGGTGGGTGTATTGCCTTCAGTGGCACCAACAGCAGCAGCATCTAAAAGACAGCAGTTCATTCAAAGGCAGGCTTCTCTGTGTATCACCGGTTTCCCTAAGAAGCATACCGCTAACAACCTTTTAGAAAAACTCATTGTAAAATAACTTACCCCACTTGGACTCTCCTCAGGATTTGTGATTTCTTTTTTTTGGGCTGCTCTGCGCAGGGGCGTATCTACCCGTTGGCCAGGATGACACTCGCCAGGGGCGCCAGCCAAAGGGGGGGTGCCATCCAGCAGTGTCACCAAGGGGTGGACTACCCCCGCTAGTCCCCCGGCCCCACAAGTGTTGGGCAGATCGCAGTGAGAGCGGTCTGCCCTACACAGTTTACAAACACACAGCCGCCAGCAGCGGCGGTGTGTTTGTTATAGCAGTCAGACTCTCATTGGCTGCTGCGTCATCCACGGAGGGAGCCGCCTGGAGCTCACTCATGAGCTCTGTCTTCTTCTGGCTCCCCCCTCAGTGGGTGATGGGACAGATGTCACGATGTCTCTCCTATAGTGCAAGAGAAGAGCCGAGACTCGGAGCAGAGTGTGTTTGTGTGTAAGCGTGGCACAGCAGGGGGGCACTGTACAGGGGGTGGCTGCTACTGGGGGCATTTTATGGGGGGGTGCCCGCTACTGGGGGCACTGTATAGGGGAGACTACTACTGGGGGCACTGTATAGGGGGAGTACTACTGGGGGCACTGTATAGGGGGAAGTACTACTGGGGGCACTGTATAGGGGGGACTACTACTGGGGCACTGTATAGGGGGGGGACTACTACTGTGGGCACTGTATAGTGGGGACTACTACTGGGGGCACTGTATAGGGGGGACTACTACTGGGGGCACTGTATAGGGGGAGTACTACTGGGGGCAATGTATAGGAGAGACTACTACTGGGGGCACTGTATAGGGGAAGTACTACTGGGGGCACTGTATAGGGGGGAGTACTACTGGGGGCACTGTATAGGGGGACTACTACTGGGGGCACTGCATAAGGGGGACTACTAGTGGGGGCACTGTATAGGGGGAGTACTACTGGGGGCACTGTATAGGGAGGAGTACTACTGGGGGCACTGTATAGGGGGACTACTACTGGGGGCACTGTATAGGGGGACTACTACTGGGGGCACTGTATAGGGGGGAGTACTACTGGGGGCACTGTATAGGGGGACTACTACTGAGGGCACCTTATAGGGGGGAATACTACTGGGGGCACTGTATAGGGGGGAGTACTACTGGGGGCACCTTATAGGGGGGACTACTACTGGGGGCACTGTATAGGGGGAGTACTACTGGGGGCACTGTATAGGGGGGAGTACTACTGGGGGCACTGTATAGGGGGACTACTACTGAGGGCACCTTATAGGGAGGACTACTACTGGGGGTACTGTATAGGGGGAGTACTACTGGGGGCACTGTATAGGGGGGAGTACTACTGGGGGCACTGTATAGGGGGACTACTACTGAGGGCACCTTATAGGGGGGACTACTACTGGGGGCACTGTATAGGGGGGGACTACTACTGGGGGCACTGTATAGGGGGACTACCACTGGGGGCAATGCAGCATAGGGGGGCTACTACTGGGGGCTCTGTATAGGAGGGACTACAACTGGGGGCAATGTAGCATAGTGGGGACTACTACTGGGGGCACTGTATAACAGGGATTACTACTGGGGGCACTGCAGGGGGGGGCAGCACGGAAGTCCATTATATTGCCAGGGGCACTTGGATCCCTAGATACAACCCTGGCTCTGTGCCCCGGACGTGAACCCCTTAGTGTTAGGGACTGCTAGTGACAGAGAAGCCGTGCGTGGCCTAGCAGCTTCCCATGTATTTGCAAATGCATGCAACCAATATCTCTGAAGTTCTAATACCATATAGTGTTCATATATTGTTGCAAGTATAATTCAGTATGCTGAGGAACAATAGGGGGTTAAATCCCCCTCCCTTTTTTATTTGGTATGACCCCTCCCTTTCATGCACCTGAAAAGTACTACCAGATTGATTGAGCAGCTGCCATTTTTTTGTTTGTGGTCATGAGATGCATGAATAAGCCAGCATTAGCAGGGCATGCTGGTTCTAGTAGTGCTAGTTGGAGTTCCCAGGGGTGACTCCCAGGTAAGCTATCTCTCAATTTGGATGCATTTATGTATGTGCCTTTATCATGAGGCCTTACACTTGCCAAAATATATATGTGCCTTTATTATGAGGCCTTATAATTGGTTTATATTACATTTGGGGTGAGTGTTTGGGCGTAGGGCCCCCGAGGCTACTCTGGCTGGGCCTCCTCAGGGCATCACCACTTAATACACATAGTTACTTTTCACATCACCTTTTATGTTTGTTTTTTATCAATTTAGTTTTTTCATACATTTTAACCTCTTTTTCAACACTTATTAACTACTCGCACACATCTATACTTTACACTACACTGTCATTCTTTTTCCATGTTCATGTGATGCCCTGGTGGGGACCTGGGCTAGCATTTTTTGGGGTGCTTTGCGCCCTGGACGTGAACCCCTTAGTGTTAGGGACTGCTAGTGACAGAGAAGCTGTGACATGGCCTAGCAGCTTCCCTGTATTTGCAAATGCATGCAACCAATATCTCTGAAGTTCTATTACCATATAGTGTTCATATATTGTTGCAAGTATAATTCAGTGTGCTGAGGAACAATAGGGGGTTAAACCCCCCTCCCTTTTCTAAGTGATTACAGCAATGCCTGGAGCATACTGAGGATGGGCAGCGGTGTGACCGTCTGCGGCATCCTAAGGACGCGCCAGAAAGCAGAAAAAAGCTCAGAGGGCTAGACCAAATGATTCCGGGGGCCTTATACGGCCCCCGGGCCTGAGGTTCCCCATCCCTGCTCTACAGCATGGGTCTTCAACCTTTGGCCCTCCAGCTGCTGTGGAACTTCAGATACCAGGATGCCCTGCCACAGTTTTAGCATGCTGTTATATCAAAACAGTGGCAGGGCATGCTGGGATGTGTAGTTCCATGACTGTAACAGCCCACTGGGTGGCCTTTAGTGGCACCAACAGCAGCAGCATCTAAAAGGCAGCAGTTCATTCAAAGGCAGGCTTCTCTGTGTATCACCGGTTTTACTAATGGGGATATGGCTAACAACTTTTTAGAAAAACTCATTGCAAAATGGCTTACCCCGCTTGGACTCACCTCAGGATTTGTGATTTCTGACAATGCCACCAATATTGTAAGAGCATTACAGCTGGGTGAATTCCAACATGTCCCATGTTTTGCTCACGCAGTCATCTTTGTGGTGCTATTTTTTTTAAAAAATGACAGGGCTGTGCAGGAGATGCTCTCTGTGGCCTGAAAAATTTCTGGACAGTTTCACCATACAGCAGGCACATGTAAAAGATTGCAGCACCTGCAGGAAATGTTGAATTTGCCCTGCCACCAGCAAGAGATAGTTACAAGATGGAACTTCACCCTTTATATGCTTCAGCAGATGGAGGAACAACAAAATGCCATCCAAAGCTACATGGCATACTATGACATAGGAAGAGGAGGGGGTATGTACCTTAGTCAAGCTCAGTGGAAAATAATTTCCGTGTTGTGCAAAGTGCTCAAACCCTATGAAGTAGTCACCGGTGCAGTGAATTCAGACACTGCCAGCTTGAGTCAGGTAATTCACCTATTTAGACTGTTGGAAAAGCAGCTTGAGAAACTGAAGGAGGAGCTGAAACAAAACGATTCCGCTAAGGATGTCTGACTTGTAGACCAAGTCCTTAAGTTGCTTTACCAGAATCCAATGGTTGTCAGGATCTTACAATCGGATCAATACATTTTGGCGACCATGCTGGATCCTAGGTTTAAGTCATACGTTGTGTCTTTCTTCCCAATGGACACAGATCTGAAGAGACGCAAAGAGCTGTTGATGAGCAAATTGTCAGCTCAAGTGGCACGTGATGCAGTGATGGCTTCCCCTTCAGTTTCTCCAGCAAGTGCATCTGCCGAGAAAAAACAAAACTTTCCCAAAAGACCCAATGGTGATGCAGATGAGTCAACACAACCAAGTTTTGACATCTGGTCAGGCCTAAAAGAATTGCTTACAATTAAGGACTTCATCTGATATGGTCACCATTCAAAGAATGGTCGAGGACTATTTTAACTTTTTTAATGATTGCGTCCAAATAGGCATGTCAGACAGTCCGTTTGATACTTGCAGGATAAAAAGGCAATTTGGAGGCCATTGCACAAACTGGCTTTGCTTTACTTGAGCTACTCACCCTCCAGTGTGTACTCAGAAAGAGTTTTTAGCACAACCGGGAACCTTGTCAGCAATCGGCGTAGGAGGCTACTTCCTCAAAGTGTGGAAAAGATGATGTCCATCAAAATGAACTACAAATTCTATGCCAATTACATCCAAAAATGACAGAGGCACTTGTAATGGTGGATTCCAGCGGGGACAAATTAATATTGTGTGAAGATTATGTACACACTTATTAAGGTGAGGAATCGGATGATGATGGCAACAACATCTTGCCTCTGTAAAGCCAGTTTGTGCATGTAGAGATCATTGCCAGCAATGTCAGCTGCCCATTGGTAGCTTGTTTTGTGGGGACACAAACATACTAATCACTTCATGATTGAGAATATTGTTGATGAAGGTGTTGTTGGTAAAGATGGCAGGTGCTTGAATCTAGCAGAGAGTAGGGAGCTAGCTGACGCTGGACTGGTTGTTGGTACTTTTTTAGCCAAAGTTTCTGAATTTTGAAAAAACTTCATGGTTAAGGTTCCTACCTCTACTTACTCTGGCTTTACAAAGCGTACTGACAATTGTTGCCCGGATTTGGGTAAAAATAATTCCACACATATAAGAAGTGGATTTTTTTGTCTCGTGCCCAGGCATGACAATGGGCTTTTCCTTATCATGGGCAAGAACTGTTTCTTCCACTGGTGCCTGATTTACACAAGCAACATCTTCATCAGCAACATCCTCATCATCAACATACTTATTAGTGTCAGCTACACAAATATCCTGCTTATCCTGGTGCACTTCCACAGAAGCACCCTTGATTTCTATGTTGGCATGTGCACTTCTGCTTACATCATCATAAGAGGCAAAACCACCAGTCATAAATAAATGCCAAGGCCTTAGCCTTTCCTTGCCACTTCATATGGTGAAAGGCACATTTCCAATTGTATGTCTTTCTGCAGCTAACTTTCCCTTTTATGTTGTTTTCTTTACCACTGTAAATGATTGCTTCTTTGATTTTAAATGTCCTCACTTAAGTCCTGTATGCCCTTGGGCATCGGCTTTAGTAGATGATGTAGATGGACTAGTATCGTCATGATTGGTGGCACTGGCAGCAGCTCCAGCACTAATATGTGGTTTCTGCTCTCCTCTCAACTGATAGTTCTCCATATCAATAAACATGAACGAAGTGAGGTACAGCACACAAATCAATTTGTACCAATTTTAAATATTACCATGAGGTAATAATGACCTACAGTGTCACAATATTTTTTATGAATATACTGCGTTACCACTTAGTGTCACAATATTTTTTATGAATACACTGCGCTACCACTTAGTGTCACAATACATGTTGAATATTACACTGCATTTCCACTTACAGTGTCACAATATTTTTTATGAATATACTGTGTTACCACTTAGTGTCACAATAGTTTTTATGAATACACTGCGTTTCCACTTACAGTGTCACAATATTTTGTAGGAATATACTGCGTTACCACTTAGTGTCACAATATTTTTTATGAATACACTGCACTACCACATACAGTGTCACAATACATGTTGAATATTACACTGCATTTCAACAGTATCACAATATATTTTATGAATACACTGTGTTTCCACTTACACCGTCATAATACATGTATGAATATTACACTGCATTTCTACTTACAGTGTCACAATATTTTTTATGAATATACTGTGTTACCACTTAGTGTCACAATAGTTTTTATGAATACACTGCGTTTCCACTTACAGTGTCACAATACTGTATGTGTATAAATATTACACTGTGTTTCCACTTACAGTGTCACAATATTTTTTATGAATATACTGCACTACCACTTACAGTGTCACAATATGTGTATGAATATTACACTGCATTTCTATTTACAGTGTCACAATATTTTTTATGAATACACCGCACTACCACTTATAGTGACTTGCAATACGTGTTGAATATTACACGGTTTCCACTTACAGTGTTACAATATTTTTTATGAATACACTGCATTACCACTTACAGTGTCACAATATTTTTTATGAATACAGTGCATTTCCACTTACGGTGTCACAATACGTGTTGAGTATTACAATGCGTTTCCACTTACAGTGTCACAATATTTTTTATGAATATACTGTGTTACCACTTAGTGTCACAATAGTTTTTATGAATACACTGCATTTCCACTTACAGTGTAACAATATTTTGTATGAATATACTGCGTTACCACTTAGTGTCACAATAGTTTTTATGAATACACTGCGTTTCCACTTACAGTGTCACAATACTGTATGTGTATAAATATTACACTGTGTTTCCACTTACAGTGTCACAATATTTTTTATGAATATACTGCACTACCACTTACAGTGTCACAATATGTGTATGAATATTACACTGCAGTTCTATTTACAGTGTCACAATATTTTTTATGAATACACCGCACTACCACTTATAGTGACTTGCAAAACGTGTTGAATATTACACGGTTTCCACTTACAGTGTTACAATATTTTTTATGAATACACTGCATTAACACTTACAGTGTCACAATATTTTTTATGAATACAGTGCATTTCCACTTACGGTGTCACAATACTGTTGAGTATTACAATGTGTTTCCACTTACAGTGTCACAATATTTTTTATGAATATACTGCGCTACCACTTACAGTGTCACAATATTATTTATGAATATACTTCACTACCACTTACAGTGTCACAATATACTAGGCCCAGGTCACTATTGAATAAAGTAGGCGGGCACTAGGACCATGGCCATAAGGAGGGCCACCTGTTTTTTTTCCTGAGGGGCTGTTCAGCTCTGTATGGGAAGTTGTTAGGGGGCAACAGTCAAAATTTTGTCTAGGGCGCCAAATGGGCTAGGGTTGGCTCTTGGAGGGGTGTAGGCTCTGTGTGGCTTGGTGGGGGCCCCCACAACTTAGTTGCCCCAGGACCCCACAAACCTTATTCCGGCCCTGCTTAACCCTGACCCACCCCCTAATGCCTAACCCTCCCTTTAGTGCCTATACTCACCGTCGTGATTCATCAGTATTTTGACTGTCGGGATTCTGCTGCTGGTACAGGATATTGACTACATCCCGCTTGGAAGATGTGTATTTTTTAAGTACATAATTGCTCAACCCCAAGTCCATCCCTTTTAACTTTTGGCACAATACACTCCTAAAGTACTGTATATCAGACCCCATGCTTAAAACTATTAGATTGTGAACAAATTATATACACGAATAAGGTTTACAAACAGGTTGCTGGGTAAGATAAGGGCAGATTATGGGACAGAGACAAAGAGAATGGCGCACTATTAATTCAAAAGTTTCCCATGCAGGTTTAATTATTCATTTGTTTTATTTTACTTTACTTATTTTACTTTACTTTACAACTGCCTTATGGGACCCAAACAACAACAATCAATTGGGTCAATTCTGTGTTTTCACAATGTTTGTTTAAAAAACTTGGCAATATATGGGGTTCACTGATTGCCGTTTCTGACCAAAAAGTGATTGGAATCGATGAATGAGATTGTCCAACATGTTGTATTGCACTGACCAATCGAGGCTGTAGATTGCCAGTGTATGGTACCAATCAGGCGTTTTTTAGACCGTTACTAGTAAAATGATGAGCCTTTCACAATTGCCAGATCTGTCCTTTAGTGAAAACGATCTGCGAATCGCTGGTACATATCGGCAATGTATGGGCACATATTGGTGGGTTGGAGAATTGCTAAATCGGGGGAAAAATGCAGAGTCACTTAATCATTTTTTTTTTATTGCTGATGATTGGGTCCCATTACATTAAAGTAGATACAAGTCTGAATTATCAAGTATTCTTGAAGTGTAAAAAGATAGGGAGGGAGAATAGGGAAGGGAATAAGATAAATATTACGCAATGCTTACGTTAATGTTTTACATGACATGTTCACTGTAAAACCTGGAGAATAATGTACTTACTAATAATTAGTAAGTAAGTAGGTACATGATACAAACCTGTTGTAATTATGTTATATCTTCCCACGTTTCTTTTTCAGTCCTTTCCTACTGCACGCACAAAGCAATAGCCGTACTCATAGAGAAGCTGATTAATAAGAACATAAGGTGATTTATTTACCTGGGTAATTACCAGCAGCACCTGCAGTCAATCACGTTTATTAAAGTTTGACATGTTTTTGTTTGCTTGATAAATATCACCAGTACTCAGGAGGTGACATTTTCAGTGCAGAAGCCCAGGCCACAGACTCTCAATTCACTGGTTTATGAAATTTCCATCCTTAAGAAATAGGCTCTTCACAGCTAAAGGATTCAGGAGCAAGAAAGCTCAAAACTAAGAGAATCTAAGGTGGCGATTGAATTCTCTGTGATATGTGCAATATTGGTGGCCGCCAGTTGCCTAAGAAATGGTCCGAACGCTCGTAACTCGCAGCTATTGCTCAAAATGAAATCACCCTCCAAAACTTTAACTAAAACGGATCTGTTGCATTGTTGAATGCAAGTGTAAGAGGGGTGCAGTGAGTGTTGTTGCCTGCTGCCATGCAGGTGTCGTGTGGTGGCTTATTTTACGTTGCACTCTTTCACCTCCACGTTGTTAGGTGACAGTGAGTCAGTCCTCGTATGCTGTCTTGTCACAAACACGAAGGAGGTCTAAAATGAAGGAGAGTAGGTGAGAACTATCCTCCTCAAGTTGCCTCAACATGACGTGACAACCGAAAACCACCCCAACGAGAAGAGGAATTCGGGTTTAAGTGAAGAACATCACCGGCACTTTTGGCCTCAGATCCCGAGTTTCACATATGGGTACTAATGCACCAGGTGAAGACGGAGTGGAAGAGGCTGCAGTGGGGTCCTTCGTTAAGCTATTTTGCAGCCCACCACTGCAGTCCTCTCCAGTCCTCAGCCAAAGCCTCACCTCCCACCAACTGCCACCATCCTCAAGGCTCAGCCGCCGCCTTCCTGTCTTCATTGGACGGCCGGGCTTGATCCCACCGTCTTTTGGCCTCTTCTGTGGCCGCTGGAACTCTTCTCGGGAGATTCTTCTCCTTCTCTCTCCACCGACAGACTGCCCGCTCCCGCCCGGCAGCGTCTAATATAAGACGCCGCCGGTGCTCGGGGCTATGACATGACGAGCAATGATTGGCTTGCCACGGCCACTTCCTATTGACTGCCAGTCCGCGAGTCTGTGAATGGTTCGAGCCAAGTTTGCCTAAATGCACTGGGAGCCAACAAGCAGTCCTGGCGCTGGACTCCCGCTGCGACCACACTTCCGCCGCTGGGAGGGACCGGGCGGTCCCAGCATCAGATACCCGCCGCATCCACACCTCTGGCACTTAGATTATACATCCCTGCGTGTCACGCCCCCCCACATTGTAGTCATGCTGGGGGCTTGCCCAGCGCTCCAGGAGCTGTCTGGAAGCCCCCAGCCTCTCCAGACACAGATATCACCCCCTCGGGTGGTGTCCCCTGGTGTGGCCCGCACCCACCCACACCAACCTAGTGACGCCACTGATCATGTGTGAGAGACCCCAGCAGCCCTGAAAAAATAAAGTTTACCTTCCTCTCCCACCCACTTAGTTTGAGTAAAGAAATTTGATATGGATGCAATGTGCCAAAACATTCCAATATCATACTGTATATTGCTGTGAATATGAGAATTTGTATTATATTATAATATTGATTGGAATTATAAATAAATCACTCAAAATACCCTATGTCACAAATACTTTTCCAATGTGTGTTTAAAGAAATACAAGACAATGGGCTTCTTCTGGTAATTATGTCTCTTTAGCCCAATAATGGTTAGTGGTTCCCAATGCATCATTAATCCTGAGCCTGCACTCACAATGTAATGTGTAAAAGTTCTCCAGAATATTGCATAAAAATCCTTTACTCCTGTTTGGAAAAGACTTTTAGCCATTCATGTGAAACTTTGCCTTTTATAAATGGTTCCCCTGGTAACTTGATGCAAAGTACATTAGGAAAATTGAAGAAATTGAATGTTAAGATCACTTAGTGGTAATGGAACAAACAAGTCCACCTACTGAGGACAGAAAAGTTTAATGTATGGAAAGATAAAAAACCACCTGACGTACGGCATCGTGGAAATGGGAAACGTCCACGTTTACCTGCAAAAAGTTTTTACCTTTTTTATTTAATCTTCTTTAATTATGCATTTTATCTTACAGAAAAATTAGAAGTGTAAATAATAATTAAATGTCAATAGTATAACGGTGTACAAAAGGCATTGTAACAAAACAATATTACAGGTACACAATTATATTCCAAGAGCAGGGGCGAATTGGGATGGAAAACCAGCCCGGGAAATTTATGAAAGCAGACCTAATGGGGCTGGGGTCTGTTGAGGGGTCGGGATCCCTGATTCTGAGTTGGACATAGTTGCAGCCGTCCTTGCGTCTTTGCTACAGTTTCATCTGTGACTTTAAGCTAATACCGCTACAATGTAATTCCCTGGTGTACAGTCCAAATATGCAAGGACTGAGACACCCACTTTCAGTGTCTAAGGGGTCTATTCAATAATCCATGGAGAGAGATAAAATGGAGTCCCAGCCAATCAGCTCCTAACTGTCAGTTTACTGGCTGTGTTTGAAAAGTGACAGTTAGGAGCTCTCGGCTGAGACTTATCTTTCTCCATTTATCTCTCTCCAAGGATTAGTAAATAGACCCCGAAGACTTTAGACACCATCATGGGTTGCACCATTGGAACTTTCAACAGCCCTATGCTAGGTGCAGATCATCCATGGAAGTATGGCCTCCAATGTGAGCAATTCAGCGTCCCTATAGCCAACCCCCTGTAACCACCTAGGAACACCCAACACATTTCTAATACACTACTTGGTGCATGCGACTGAATTTGCACTGTGACACATGTGCAGATGAAAAACAATGCACAGGAAAAAAAATAAAACACTTTGGCCTGCACAGAAATATAATAAAAACACTTTTGCCCCCACAGGAAAAAATAAAACAGATTGGCCCCCGCAGGAAAAAATAAAACAGATTGGCTCCCACAGGAGAAAATAAAACACATTGGCCCCCACAGGAAAATAATAAAAACACATTGGCCCCCAACAGTAAAAAATACACACAGTGACACCCTACAGAAAAAAAAAACAACACATTAGCCTCCACAGGAAAGAATAAAACACATTGCCCCCCACATGAAAAAATAAAAAACACATTAGCTTCAAGAAGAAAAAAACTAAAACACACCGGCCCCAAACAGAAAAAAACAAATACATTCACCTCTACAGAAAACAAAAGCATTGGCCCCCACAGGTAAAAATACAAGCACATTGGACCCCATAAGAAAAAAAACACATTGGTCCTCTACAGGAAAAAAAAACACATTGGCCCCCGCAGGTAAAATATTAAAACACATTGTTCTCTGCAAGAAAAAAAAATGGTGCGCAGTGTACGCCCCCACCAGAATTAGCATCTGGAGCATAAACTTCATAAGCTCCACCACCGCTGGGGTAGGGATGGGAGTAGCGGTAGTGGGAAGCAGGATAGGAGTAGTAATAGTAGTGGGATGCATGGGGCAGGATGAGAATAGTAGTAGTGGAAAGCAGGGGGGCTGAATGGGAGTAGTAGTAGTAGTATTATGGATCTGAGGGCAGGATGGGAGTAGTAGTAATGGCAGAGCAGGTGCAGGCTTAGAGTAATAATAGTGTGGGGCAGGCTGGGAGTAGTAGTAGTTCAGAACAGGGGGCAGGATAGGAGTAATAGTGGAAAGCAGGGGGCAGGATAGGAGTAATAGTGGAAAGCAGGGGGCAGGATAGGAGTAATAGTAGAAAGCAGGGGGCAGGATAGTAGTAATAGTGGAATGCAGGGGGCAGGATAGGAGTAATAGTAGAAAGCAGGGGGCAGGATAGGAGTAATAGTGGAATCCAGGGGGCAGGATAGCAGTAATAATGGAAAGCAGGGGGCAGGATAGGAGTAATAGTGGAAAGCAGGGGGCAGGATAGGAGTAATAGTGGATAGCAGGGGGCAGGATAGGAGTAATAGTGGAAATCAGGGGGCAGGATAGGAGTAATAGAGGAAAGCAGGGGGCAGGATAGGAGTAATAGTAGAAAGCAGGGGGCAGGATAGGAGTAATAGTGGAAAGCAGAGGGCAGGATAGGAGTAATAGTGGAAAGCAGGGGGCAGGATTGGAGTAATAGTGGATAGCAGGGGGCAGGATAGGAGTAATAATGGAAAGCAGGGGGCAGGAAGGGAGCAGTGGTGGGAATAAGCGGGCTGGATAGGAGTGAAAGAAACTGAACAATAATCACCTCCACTCCAAGGTCACCTCAGCTCACCGCCATTGTTCTATCATCACTGACATCAGCCTCACACAGCCAGAGTGTGTTGGAAAGCCCCTGCCATCCATGTCCTGTTCCTCTCTGTCCCATGTCAAGCTGCACACCCCCCACCCCCCTGAGTGGTCCACTTCATCATCTCCCGCAGCCCCAAAGGACGGGATGGACCAAAAAATAAGAGGGGCTGCTGGTGGGCGACGGAGGATGAGGGAAGGAAGGGACAACACACATAGTGGAGCCGGGAACTTCCGGGTTTGCATCTGCTGACTGCTGCCTGTGTAGGGGGCTGGAGGCGGGCCACAGAGGGGCTGGAGGTGGGGCCGTCAGTGTTGACTGATGACCCCGGGCTCCACAAAGGCTTATGGGAGGAGCTGCAACTCCCCCGTCGGCCATATATATATATTTTTAACTGCATTATTAAGCTTCTGCACTTGCGCAGGAGCTGTGCAGCTGAGCTGCCCAATCGGAGCTAAGTTCCGATTGCGACAGCGGGTTGGGGGAGCGGAGGCCCACATTCTGTTTGGTAATGTAGAGTACAAATCCCCTTCCATAGATGTACCTGGAAGTGATGTGAGTGAGGGCGGAACTGTGGTTCCATGCCCATAATGGGTACTAAAAAAATAAATTTGTCTGCTCGCTGCGCTTCGGGCATGGTGGCACGCTTCGCTCACCACAGGTTTATATTCCTCCTCTATGTCTGCATGGATACTAGGGAATGACATTGGACAGTAACTCATGACGTCAGGGTACAAATACTGAAGGGGATCTATCCACTACCGTTTGGTAATCCTTCAAGCCTGTGTTAATTAACTCATCCTGCAGCTATGGGCTGCACCTTTGACTGATCTATTTAAACTTGCTCCACAGTTCCATCTGGGCCAGATCATCGTGTCAGATTCTTGTGCTGCAGATGGTATACTGTTAGGTTACCCTTTCATCTTACTGGATTGTGTGCTTTGGGCTCCTGGTCTCCCTGTGTCACCAGTATACAATTCTCCCAGAGGCTAGGACCTTAGCTTTCAGGTTGTTTTGCATTCTGAACCAGTTCAATTACCTGCTCAGTACTACTTCACAGCATTCTGCTCCAATGCTTTCTGGAAAACCTGCTCAGTATTGCTTCACAGCATTCTGCTCCAGTGATTTCCAGAAAACTGGCTCCAGTACTGCTTTTCAGTGATCTGCTCCAGTGCTATCCAGAAAACTTGCTACAGTATTGCATCACAGCATTCTACTCCAGTGCTTTCCAAAAAACATGCTCCAGTATTGCTTCAATGTATTCTGCTCCAGTGCTTTCCAGAAAACCTGTTCCAGTGTTCCTATACTGGACATCCTGAAAGCCTGCATCTGTGTTTATAGATTAAACATTCTGAAAACCAGCACATGGCATTGAGCGCCTGCATACAGGCAATCCCATGACGCAGCACCTGTGTATGGACATATCTACAGCAGTGATTTTCTTTGTTTATATCTGTTCTGCCTGGTACTATTCGTGTTTTTGCTTTAGGACATTCACGGACAATTTTATATTTATTCACAGTGCATTCTAAGTATCCATTCCTAGATTGTTATCATTGCTGGTTCATCCATTTTGGTCAGCCTGCTTCATTTCTGCTGAAGTATCATCTTATTCCCTGCACAATCTGTGTGTTAATAAACAGCACTGGTTCACCCAAACAACAGTAGTGCTTTTATTATTCCTTGCAAGCACACACACAGGGGACATTTCTAGTGACATGACAGTATGATCTGGCCCTAATGAATGCAAAAATTGAGAGACTATTTACAGACTGCCAGTTGAAATTACCTTCCCACAGGTTTTCTCAAGTCTCTCAGTTGTTATATGCCATTGACTCTGTACTGTTGAAAGCTTTCAACGGAAAGTTTGTCTAATCACTGAACTGTTATTGCTACCTAAGTAAAAGAATTGCACCGCTTGCAGATGGTACAAAACGCAGCTACCAGGCTATTATCCAACCAGCCCCGTTTCAGCCACATAACACCCACTCTTTACTCCCTTCACTGGCTGCCTGTCGGATGGCGAATTGTTTTCAAGATTGGCTTACTAACTTACAAAGCCCTACATGACCATGGCCCAAGGTACCTAAAACAGCTTGTGATTCCGTACCGTCCCACACGAGTACTGCGATCCATTGACGAAGGGCTATTAACAGTACCTAGAGTCTCACGGAATTCGTCTGGGGGTCGAGCTTTCAGTTTTGGGGCTCCAACCTTATGGAACTCACTTCCCTGCACAGTTCGAGAGGCCTCCACGCTAGAATTCTTCAAAAATAGACTCAAGACTCACTTATTCACCCAAGCATTTCACTAATGTCCCTTCTTTAAGCTTATTTTGTATTTTGTACTGTAAAAGTCTTCTTCTTCTTCTTCTTCTTCTTATTATTATTATTATTCTTATTAAATAGTTGACGAGACTTCCAAACCCAGTTAAAATCCTTTCTGGTTTATTTGCTTCTACTAGTCTGAATAAAACTTTATCTGAGGATACTTTTACAGCAGAACAACAGGAGACTTTGATTCCCAAGGGTTCTACTTCTGTTTTGTGTCATGTTTTTAATACCCAGTAGGTAAACTATTCAATCAAAAGGCATGCAAATGTCATTTACCAAAAGGGACTTTCTGGACAGGAATTACGTATTTGCAGGTTGTCACTAGGATGTAGTTTTGAAAGTCATGCTCACCCTTTTTTTAGCGTTCCACTGAGGATAAGTACTCGGGAAGTCTTGTACCCTTTCAACAAGGCGGCCATAGGGGATGTACCAAGATGTGAGGTAGAGGCAGGGCTGCCATCAGAAATTGTGAGGCCCGGGACTGACAAAATAGGCAGGGCCACCCTAGCTCCCCTTCAACCCTCCCTTTGACGTCACACTGTGTCGGTTCACAAGAAAAATGTTATTGCGGTGTATGAAGGAGGTAGAGCTGGAGGGCAGCCTTGGGCGGCTGGGTGAGAAGTGACTCACTCTATTGAGTGGCGGGGGTGTGGGGGAGAGTCAGGGGTTGGCTGGCAATTTTCAGACTGGGGGCAAACACAAGCAAATGGCCCTGGCTTTTCTAAGAAAAAAAAAAACGGTGATATATATATATGGAGAAAGTGAAGCTGATAAAAAAGCGACCAATGTGCTAATAAATACTTTGATACAGTGCTAAATGAGCCATTAGAATAAATAAATAATGTGCAAATGTGCAAGACTGAGATAATATGTGCAATAAACACAAATAAATATATAAATATAATTTCAAAGTGGTATAAAGTGCATATAATATTATAGGAATGACAAATATAAATAAAATGAAAAAGGGTAATTTATTACAAATAACAGCTGACCCTAACACATAGGGCAGTACAACAAATAATTTAATCTAAAATAGAGAAATGCAAATACAAATTAAAAAGGGTAGAGATAAGGAATGAAGGGCTTATCTGGATCACAAATAGGTAAGTTCATGTGAGGCTGGAACCAGGAGTCTCCAACGCGTTTCGTCCATATGGTGGAATTCTTCAAGGGATGTAACACTCCTGTCAGGGACCTGATATATATACCCCTTAAATAAGGATAATTGGAGGTGCTTAGAATTAATTGTGACCACTTCCAGTTTTTGCTAATAAAAAAAGTCATTCAAAAACCGTGACTAATACATAGCCAAGGTAAAGTTCCTTTATATAAGTAGATCGCTTTCACAGTGTATGATTTTGGATGCTAGAACTCATTTTCCGGTGTTTTTGGCGGAGTAAACCTGGTCTGCTTCATCATTTCCGTCCTGCTTGATGCAGCCTCTCACGTCACTTCCGCCCATGCACTCGTGCTTCACCACTTGTCTGTGGTGGATCATCATCTGATGTCCGCTATGTCATTTCCGCCCGGCTGTGTGTAGCCTCTCGCATCACTTCCGCCCATACGTGTGGATGTTATCATGTTGCTAGCGGCCATAATATAATATAATAATATAATTAATTACACGAGAAGTACTAATAACATAAATTAGACATAAATAATTGTCAGTGATAATTAAAACCAAGATGGTATTATATCATATATTACTAATTTCTAAAAATTGGAAAAAGAGGCACATTAACATGAAATA
This sequence comes from Taudactylus pleione, assembly GCA_031769625.1. NCBI lineage: Eukaryota > Metazoa > Chordata > Amphibia > Anura > Myobatrachidae > Taudactylus > Taudactylus pleione. The sequence goes on along the minus strand of JAUIMM010000200.1, from coordinate 8,699,958 downwards.
TAATAATTAATATTTCTATGAATACAGGTATAAATATATATTTTGAGACTATTTTGAGGTATAATATGTTTATCTAATACACATCGTTTTGTACACCTCTGGAGTGCCGCTTGATTCTTGCTGCGGGGGGCCGAATTGGCTTCCTATAAGAGATACCTGGATTATATATATATATTTCTGAAATCCAAACACCCCCGAGCCCCCCAGATCCAAGCCGGGAACCAAGTCCGGGTCGGGTTTTCCCGCCTGGCTCGGACCTGAAATCGAGGCAAAACGTTATCATCCTGCTATCGGATTTTCGCGGGTTTTGGATTTTATAGGTCCTCGTGTCGGCGCCATTTTTCACTCCGGCTGTGGACAGTGAAGAGGGAGGGTGTGGGTTTGCTGTACTGGTGCTGCTGTTGTCCATAGGGGCTGTGTCCAAAGTCCATAGGGGCTGGCTGGGCTGTGTTGTACAGTGCTGTTGTCCCATAAAGGCTGTAGTCCTAAAGGGGTGCTGTAGTGTTGTCCAGGGGGTGCTCTGTCCATCAGGGGTGCTCCCCCCTAGTGCAAAGAATAACATTTTATTTGTGTTTGTGTACGCTGTAGCCGCACGTGCATCAACAAAGTAGCAGCGCCAAGTGTGCTCCTCTGTTATAAGTCAAGGGCCGGCTGGTCTGTTGAAGGGTGGTGTAACCCCCAAAGTGCTCCAAAAAATAAAAAAAATCTTTTTCTGTGTTTGTGACTTGTGTGCGCCTTAGCCGCACGTGCATCAACAAAGTAGCAGTGCCAAGCATGCGCCTGTGTCATAAGTCAAGGGCTGGCTCAACTGTCGAAGGGTGGTGTAACCCCCAAAGTGCCGGAAAAAAATAAAAATAAATTATTTTTATGTGTTTATGACTTGTGTGCGCCTTAGCCACACGTGCATCAACAAAGTAGCAGCGCCAAGTGTGCGCCTGTGTCATAAGTCAAGGGCCGGCTGGCTCGTCTTTTGAAGGGTGGTGTAAATATTTCTCTGTGTTTGTGTGCGCCTTAGCCGCACGTATCAATATCACATAAATGAAGGACAAAAATGTGTCCGATAAAAATAAAATAGGGAAAGATCAAGAATCACTTCCTCCAAGTGCTGAATCCACTGCCATTAGTCATGATATAGATGATGAAATGTCATCAACGTTGTCTACCAAGGCGGATAACCAATGTCATAGTAGAGGGCATATAAAATCCCATATTCCAAAGTTCAGAAAAATTACCTTAAAAAATAAATTTTAATTATCTGAGGAGAAACATAAACTTGCCAATATGCCATTTACCACACGGAGTGGCAAGGAATGGCTAAGGTCCTTCCCTATGTTCATGACTAGTGGTTCAGCTTCACATGACGATGAAAGCCCTCCTCCCGCTAGAAAAATGAAACAAGTTAAGCTGGCAAAAGCACAGCAAAGAACTGTGTGTTCTAAGAAGATATCACAAATCCCCAAGGAGAGTTCAAGTGTGGCGGTGGTTGCGATGCCTGACCTTCCCAACACTGAACGGGAAGAGGTGGCTCCTTCCACTAATTGCACGCGCTCTCCAAGTGCTGGAAGGAGCACCCACAGTCCAGTTGCTGATATTCAACTTGGAGATGTCACTGTTGAAGTACAACAGGATGAGAATATTGGTGTAGCTGGTGCTGAGGAGAAAGTTGATGAGGAGGATTCAGATGGTGATGTGGTTTGTTTAAATCAGGCACCGGGGGAGACAGTTGTTGTCCGTGGGATGAAAAAGCCCATCACGGTCATGCCTGGGCAGAAGACCAAACATTCCACCTCTTTGGTCTGGAAATATTTCAGTCCAAATCCTGAGAGCAACTGTCCTGCCATATGTTGCGTATGTAAAGGTGTAATAAGAAGGGGTAAGGACGTAAACCACCTAGGAACATCCTCCCTTATACGTCACCTACAGCGCGTTCATAAAGTGTTGCTGCCGAGTTCAGAAACTGTAGCTAAGACCATAAGCAGTCCAGGGACACCTAAATCCCTATGTCCTGTTGTATCCTGTTTGCATGCCTGCAAACCACACCGTCAACTCCCTCCTCGTCAATTTCCTCCTCAGTCAGGATCGTAAGTAGTCCTGCAGGCCATGTCACTGGCATGACTGACTCCTCTCCTATCCGGGATTCCTCCGGAGGATATGCATTGCTCCGCCTATTGCTGCCGCTGCTGCTGTTGCTGCTGGGAGTTGTTCATCATCCCAGAGAGGAAGTTGGAACACCACTACTTCTTTTACTAAGCAATTGACCGTCCAACAGTCCTTTGCAAGGAGGATGAAGTACGACAGCAGTCATCCTCTTGCAAAGCGGATAACAGAGGCCTTAACAGCTGTTGGTGTTAGACGTGCGTCCGGTATCCGCCATTAGTGCAGTGGGATTTAGACAATTGATGAGGTAGCGTGTCCCCGGTACCAAATCCCGTCTAGATTCCACTTCACTAGGCAGGCGATACCAAGTATGTACAGAGAAGTCAGAAAAAGTGTCCTCAGTGTCCTAAAAAATGCGGTTGTACCCAATGTCCACTTAACCACTGACATGTGGACAAGTGGAACAGGGCAGACTAAGGACTATATGACTGTGACAGCCCACTGGGTAGATGTATCGCGTAACGCAGCAACAAGAGCAGCATCACCAGTAACAGCATCTCAGAAATGCCAGCTCGTTCCAAGGCAGGCTACGCTGTGTATCACCGGTTTCAGTAAGAGGCACACTGCCGACAACCTCTTAGAGAAACTGAGGGAAATCATCGCCCAATGGCTCACCCCACTTAGACTCTCCTGGGGATTTGTGATATCTGACAACACCACCAATATTGTGCGGGCATTACATCTGGGCAAATTCCAGCACGTCCCATGTTTTGCTCACACAATAAATTTGGTGGTGCAGAATTTCCTAAAAAACGACAGAGACGTGCAGGAGATGCTTTGAGTGGCCCAAAAATTTCTGTCCACTTTCGCCATTCAGCGACTGCGTGCCGAAGACTGCAGCACCAGCAAACACTCTTGAACCTGCCCTGCCGTCACCTGAAGAGGTTGCGACGCGGTGGAACTCAACCTTCTATATCAGCGTTTTTCAACCACTGTGCCACGGCACACTAGTGTACCGCGAGCGGTTGTCAACTCAGCGCACTTGTAATGTAGTGTGTTTTATTCCTGTGGAAGCCAATGTAGTGTGTTTTATTCCTGTGGACGCCTATGTGTGAGTGTATTTTTTATGTGGGATGCAATGTCTATGTTTTTTCATTGGTCACACACACCACATAGCCAGGTAGTGTGCCTTGGCAATTTTAAAATGTTGTGCAGTGTGCCTCGGATTGAAAATCACTGCTCTATATGCTTCAGAGAATGGAGGAGCAGCTGTCGAAGCCGGATAATTGGCTGAGACAGAATCGGTTTAAAATTAAATCTGCACAACGCCATTTTGCGAATGGCAATAAGATGCCATTTTGCGACTGGCCACCCAGCGCCATTTTAGCGAATCTCACCTATTATAAGTACATACGGCGATGCTATTATTTAGCGTCATGCGATTCTCATGCAATAGAAAGATGTTAAAAGTCCTCATTATATAAATACAGACAGTCACTAAAACATATAAAATGATCAACCCTGCAAAACACATACCATGGTGTACTCCACAAACACGTAGTCGCACAACGCTAACAATACCCCAATACTTACACACTGCACACCTACATAAAAAGGTTCCCTAGCATTAAAGTGTGATATTCAAGGTTTATTCAGTATTAGTAATGTTGTGAAATAAATGTTATTTGATATCTAAGGTTTAGTACATGGTAAGCAGACCGTGTTTGGTGTCAATCTAAACCACTGTGTCTGCAGATTTCCGTTATCATCGGTGAGGAGATCGCAACATGTGTCTGCAAACTATGGATCATAGAGAGTTAAAACATTAAAATGTACTGTGTAATGTAGCCAGCTTAGATTTATTATGCAGCGGGAAAATGGACACAAAGAGCTGTTGGAGGCTGGATTGTGACCATATGAACTGACCTATGAACTATACTGTAATAGAAGAACCAGGAAGAAGAAGCAATGAAATCATGCCAACCTGTTCTATTGTATTGCCTATCTCTGTAAGGGTACATATGTGGGCTTTCTGAAACTGGATCTCAGTCTTCTTGCTTTGCTGTTGACGGAGGTTTCATATTTGATGCCGGGATCTGGATCCAGAGCACATGCGTATGTAACGACTGTACCTTGGGTCTGTATAATTTATTTGCGCTAATTGTATTTAGATCACAGCGTGTAACTATCTGTTTTTATGTTGAATAATAACTTTTTGTGCTTTGGAACCACAATCAAAGTTTGAAAGCAATTATTTCTTGTGTGGCTCATAACGCTAAACAGCGACAATTTTTAGAGTGTATAGGTAGGTAGGAATCAATAGGTAGGAATCGATACAGCAAAAGGCGATTCAAGCTTATACATCCACCTATGACATAGGCAAAGCACCTGACTCAAGCACAGTGGAGAATGTTTTCCATGTTGTGCAAGGTTCTCCAGCCCTTCGAACTTGCCACACATAAAGTCAGTTCAGACACTGCCAGCTTGAGTCAGCTCATTCCCCTCATCAGGCTTTTGCAGAAGCAGCTGGAGAAAGTGAAAGAGGAGCTAAGACTGAGCGATTCCGCTCAGTATGTGGGACTTGTGGATGCCCTTCATTCGCTTTGCCAGGATTCGAGGGTGGTCAATCTGTTGAAATCAGACCACTACATTTTGGCCACCGTGCTCGATCCAAGGTTTAAAGCCTACGTGGTGTCTCTCTTTCCGGTGGACACAAGCCTGCAGAGGTGCAAAGACCTGCTGGTGAAAACACTGTCAGCTGAAGCGGAATGTGACACGTCAACAGCTCCTTCTTCATTTTCTCCGGCAACTGCTGCTGCCAGGAAACAACTTAAATATCCTAAGCAACCCGCTGGCGGTGAAGGAGGGCAGGCAGGACCAAGTTTGAAAATCTGGTCCAGACTGAAGGACCTGGCAACAATTTCTGACATGTCTACTGTCACTGCATATGATACTGTCACCATTGACAGAATGGTGGAGGATTACATCGGTGACAGCATCCAAGTAGGCATGTCAGACAGTCCGTACCCGTACTGGCAGGAAAAAGAGGAAATTTGGTGGCCCCTGTACAGACTGGCTCTATTTTACCTAAGTTGCCCCCTGTCCAGAGTTTTTAGTGCAGCCAGGAGCCTTGTCAGCGAAAGGCGTAGGTGGTTGCTTCCACAAAATATGGAGAAGATGATGTTCATCAAAATGAATTATCAATTCTTCCAGGGAGACCAGCCTCCAGAAAGTACAGAGGGACCTGTGGTGGTGGATTCCAGTGGGGACGAATTAATACTCTGTGAGGATGAGGATGTACACAACACTGACGAGGGTGAGGAATCGGTGGATGAGGAGGATGAGGACGACATCTTGCTTCAGTAGAGCCAGTTTGCGCAGGGACAGATTCATTGCCAGCTTGTTTTGTGGGGGCCCAAACAAACCAATCATTTCAGCCACAGTCGTGTGGCAGACCCTGGCGCTGAAATTATTGGTTTGTTAAAGTGTGCATGTCCTGTTTATACAACAGGTAGGAGGGCCCAAGGACAATTCCACATTGCACCTCTTTTTTTTGTTTGCATTATGTACTGTTTGGGGCCTAGTTTTTCAAACTGCCATCCTGTCTGCCACTGCAGTGTCACTCCTAGATAGGCCACGTGTTTGTGCTGACCACTTGTGTCGCTTAGCATAGTCATCCAGCTACCTTGGTGCAACCTTTTGGCCTAAAAACAATATTGTGAGGTGTGAGGTGTTCAGAGTACACTGGAAATGAGTGGGAATTAATGTTATTGAGGTTAATAATATAATTGGGGCAGAAAAACCCACAAATTCTGTGATCTTAGCTGTTTTTATGCTTTTTACCAAAAAAATACAGATCCAAAACACAAAACCCAACACACGGAAGGGTGGTTTTGGTAAAACCAATCCAGATCCAAAACACGAAGAAAGATCCAGATCCAAAACACAACACACGAAAAGTGGCCGGTGCACACCCCTTATATATATATATATATATATATATATATATATATATATTAGGGGTGAGCGGGTTTGGATTTCTGAAATCCGAACCCCCCGATCCGAGGTCGATCCGAGTCAGGCTCGACTTTTCCCGCCTGACTCGGATCTGAAATCGAGGCAAAACGTCATCATCCCGCCTTCCGGGTCTCGCGGGTTTTGAATCCTATATAAGGTACCCGCGTCTGCGCCAGTTTCTCACTCGGCTGTGGACAGTGAAGAGAGAGGGTGGGAGTTAGGGCTGGCTGGGCTGTGTAGTGTAGTGTAGTGTAGCGCAGTGTTGTGCTGTGCTGCTGTTGTCCATAGGGGCTCTGTCCACTCCGCCAAAGTCCATAGGGGCTGGCTGGACTGTGTTGTGCAGTCAGTTGTCCATAGGGGCTGTGTCCACTCCAAAGTCCTGTGCAGTGTCCCAGTCCTAAAGGGGTGCTGTAGTGTTGTCCAGGGGGTGCTCTGTCCATCAGGGGTGCTCCCCCCAAGTGCAAAAAAAAATTATATTTTTTCCGTGTTTGTGAATTGTGTGCACAGTAGCCGCACGTGCATCAACAAAGTAGTGCCAAGCGTGCGCCTGTGTCTTAAGTAAAGGGCCAGCTGGCTTGACCGTTAAAGGGTGCTGTAACCCCCAAAGTGCACTCCAAACAAAATAAAAAATATTTTCTGTGTTTGTGAATTGTGTGTACTGTGGCTGCATGTGCATCAACAAAGGAGCAGCGCCAAGCGTACGCCTGTGTCCCATTAGTAAAGGGCCGGCTGGCTTGTCCGTTAAAGGGTGCTGTAACCCCCAAAGTACACTCCAAACAAAATAAAAAAATATTTTCTGTGTTTGTGAATTGTGTGCACTGTGGCTGCACGTGCATCAACAAAGGAGCAGCGCCAAGCGTGCGCCTGTGTCCCATTAGTAAAGGGCCAGCTGGCTTGTCCGTTAAAGGGTGCTGTAACCCCCAAAGTACACTCCAAACAAAAAAAAATATATTTTCTGTGTTTGTGAATTGTGTGCACTGTAGCCGCACGTTCATCAACAAAGTAGTGCCAAGCGTACGCCTATGTCATAAGTAATGGGCCGGCTGGCTTGACCGTTAAAGGGTGCTGTAACCCCCAAAATGCACTCCAAACAAAATAAAAAATATTTTCTGTGTTTGTGAATTGTGTGCACTGTGGCTGCACGTGCATCAACAAAGGAGCAGCGCCAAGCGTGCGCCTGTGTCCCATTACTAATGGGCCGGCTGGATTGTCCGTTAAAGGGTACTGTAACCCCCAAAGTACACTCCAAACAAAATAAAATATTTTCTGTGTTTATGAATTGTGTGCACTGTGGCCGCACGTGCATCAACAAAGTAGTGCCAAGTGTGCGCCTGTGTCATAAGTAAAGGGCCGGATGGCTTGACCATTAAAGGGTGCTGTAACCCCCAAAGTGCACTCCAAACAAAATAAAAAATATTTTCTGTGTTTGTGAATTGTGTGCACTGTGGCTGCACGTGCATCAACAAAGGAGCAGCGCCAAGCGTGCGCCTGTGTCCCATTAGTAAAGGGTCGGCTGGATTGTCCATTAAAGGGTGCTTTAACCCCCAAAGTACACTCCAAACAAACTAAAAAAATATTTTCTGTGTTTGTGAATTGTGTGCACTGTGGCTGCACGTGCATCAACAAAGGAGCAGCGCCAAGCGTGCGCATGTGTCCCATTAGTAAAGGGCCATCTGGCTAGTCAGTTAAAGGGTGCTGTAACCCCCAAAGTACACTCCAAACAAAAAAAAAATATATTTTCTGTGTTTGTGAATTGTGTGCACTGTAGCCGCACGTGCATCAACAAAGTAGTGCCAAGCGTGCGCCTGTGTCATAAGTAACGGGCCGGCTGGCTTGACCATTAAAGGGTGCTATAACCCCCAAAGTGCACTCCAAACAAAATAAAAAATATTTTCTGTGTTTGTGAATTGTGTGCACTGTGGCTGCACGTGCATCAACAAAGGAGCAGCGCCAAGCGTGCGCCTGTGTCCCATAAGTAAAGGGCCGGCTGGCTAATTTCTTAAAGGGTGGTGTAACCCACAAAGTGCACTAGTCTCCAACAAAAATAAAAAATGATTTTCTGTGTTTGTGTGCGCCTAAGCCGCACGTATATATCAATATAACATAAATGGCGGACCAAACTTTCTCCTATAAAAATAAAATAGGGAAAGATCAAGAACCATTTCCTCCTAGTGCTGTTGCTGCTGCTCTGAGTTGTTCATCATCCCAGAGAGGAAGTAGGAACACCACTACTTTTACTAAACAATTGACCCTCCAACAGTCCTTAGTGAGGAGGATGAAGTACGACAGCAGTCATCCTGAAGCAAAACATATAACTGAGGCCTTGACTGCTATGTTGGTGTTAGACGTGCATCCAGTATCCGCCATTAGTGCAGTGGGATTTAGACAATTGATGGAGGTAGTGTGTCCCCAATTCCAAATCCCGTCTAGATTCCACCTGCATCCTCAAAGCAGCAGCGACAAGCGTGCATCTGCCTGTTAAAGGGTGGTGTAACCCCCAAAGTGTGCTCCACAAAAAAAAATTCTTCTTTTTTTTTTCTGTCCTTGTGAAATGTGTGGGCTGTAGCCGCACCTGCTTCCTCAAAGCAGCAGCGACAAGTGCGCGTCTGTCTGTTAAAGGGTGGTGTAACCCCCAAAGTGCGCTCCACAAAAAATAAAAAATTCTTCTTTTTTTTCCTGTCTTTGTGAATTGTGTGGGCTATACCCGCACCTGCATCCTCAAAGCAGCAGCGACAAGCGTGCGTCTGTCTGTTAAAGGGTGGTGTAACCCCCAAAGTGCGCTCCAACCAAAATAAAATAATCTTTTTTTCTGTTTGTGTGTGAAATGTATGCGCAGTAGCCGCACCTGCATCCTCAAAGCAGCAGCGACAAGTGTGCGTCTGTCTGTTAAAGGGTGGTGTAACCCTCAAAGTGCGCTCCACAAATAATAAAAAAAATAAAAAATTTCTGTCTTTGTGAATTGTGTGGGCTGTAGCCGCACCTGCATCCTCAAAGCAGCAGCGACAAGCGTGCGTCTGTCTGTTAAAGGATTACATCGGTGACAGCATCCAAGTAGGCATGTCAGACAGTCCGTACATGTACTGGCAGGAAAAAGAGGCAATTTGGAGGCCCCTGTACAAACTGGCTCTATTTTACCTAAGTTGCCCCCCCTCCAGTGTGTACTCCGAAAGAGTGTTTAGTGCAGCCGGGAACCTTGTCAGCGAAAGGCGTAGGAGGTTGCTTCCACAAAATGTGGAGAAGATGATGTTCATAAAAATGAATTATCAACTCTTCCAGGGAGACCAGCCTCCAGAACGTACAGAGGGACCTATGGTTGTGGATTCCAGCCCTGACGAATTAATACTCTGTGAGGATGAGGATGTACACAACACTGAAGACGGTAAGGAATCGGTGGATGAGGAGGATGAGGACGACATCTTGCCTCAGTAGAGCCAGTTTGTGCAGGGACAGATTAATTGCCAGCTTATTTTGTGGGGGCCCAAACGAACCAATCATTTCAGCCACAGTCGTGTGGCAGACCCTGGCGCTGAAATTATTGGTTTGTTAAAGTGTGCATGTCCTGTTTATACAACATAAGGGTGGGTGGGAGGGCCCAAGGACAATTCCATCTTGCACCTCTTTTTTTTGTTTGCATTATGTACTGTTTGGGGCCTAGTTTTTCAAACTGCCATCCTGTCTGCCACTGCAGTGTCACTCCTAGATGGACCACGTGTTTGTGCCGCCCACTCGTGTCGCTTAGCATAGTCATCCAGCTACCTTGGTGCAACCTTTTGGACATAAAAACACTATTGTGAGGTGTGAGGTGTTCAGAATAGACTGGAAATGAGTGGAAATTAAGGTTATT